>NW_011626731.1:536126-607318 GCF_000204515.1 Acromyrmex echinatior | reverse complement strand
AATGATACTATTACATAATAATAATTAATCTGTTATGCAATTTTATATAATATAAACGCAGTTTATAAAAGATATGTAATATTTATTTATCAATTTATGTTTAAAATATTATTGATTGAAAAATAGATGGTAACAATGATAATGGAATTACTGAACGTTAAGTTCACAATAATAATAAAATTATTACGATTTAAATCGAATAAATGTTTTCATTTTAAGATATTTTAAGCCGCTCTAAATGTTTGTATTAAATATATAATTTTTATTTAAATAATATCTTCTAATACTAAATAATATCTTTCTTGTTATAAATTATTTAGTTATACTTTTTGCTTTATTAGAATATTTGTTTATATCTTCAAAAATTTCTTTTAAAAATATAATCTAGAATATTAGATATATATTGTAACACAAGGTACTTATTGTTAGTTTCATAATTATATGTGGCAAATTATATGTGGCAAAATGTCATACCATTTAATTATCTAATTTTCCAAGCTTTGATAATTAATTCTATATTAGTTCTGTACTCCAATTTTGTTAATAATAAATGAGTTATGCATAATGTAAATGATATGGCATATCACGGGCATTCTGTAACATACAGAATGGCGCTGTCCTTTATTTTATTCAATAAAATATTTTTAATATCAAAATATAAAAAATTGTACAGTGTATATAAGTATTGTTTTAGTTGACACAACTTTATAATAGCATTACTTTTTAAAAAATTTGAACAATATTTTTTACGTTAATATTTTTTTATTAATCTTATACGTTTAATGTTTTTCAGTACTTTTGTATAGCAACATATTTCTATGATATTTTTATTTAATTATACAATATTATTTTTTCGACCAACATGTATATTTTCAATAAGATTGAAAACAATTTATATTTTCTTTCATTTTTTTGAGGCAAGCGCAAAAACCTATTAAAGATGGAATATCTTTTCCAAATTCAAGACAATTATTTGGCTTGCTTCAAAAATCTCAAGGTCTATGGCAAAGATAATATTGATATAGAGGATGAAAAATGTACAGAACTAGTTGTTGCAACTTTTCAATGCACTCCAGAGTAACAGTAAAATTTTATACAAGTGAGTATCATTTATTAGACATGTAGTTTTCATCAAATATTGCATTAATCCTTATTTCTTTTTGCTTATCTTATCATACAAGAGTATTATGGAAACATCTAGAAAAAATAAAATGCAACTCTTTAATTTGAATTTGCTAAATGCTTATTTCAAATATTAATAAAAGAGACGTATAATCTATATTAAATACACACACACACACACACACATATATATATATATATATATATATATAGAGAGAGAGAGAGAGAGAGAGAGAGAGAGAGAGAGAGAAGCAATCGTCCATAGTGTTTTTTAGGATTTATTAAAGAAAATGTAGAATGTCGTAATCTTAATTACTTCTGTGACAGAATTATAACAATTAAAGTAGCAAACATAAATATGTTAGATATTCTATATCATCATGAGTTTGTAATTAAACAAATTTTATTCTGACAGTCTAAATAATATTAAATATTATTTCAAAAAAAAGTCGAACTTATAAAAATTTTATGTACAATTAAACTGTCCCCTTCGATTAAAATATCAATGTGTTTTTAATTAAAAAAAAAATTTTTTTATTGACATTTAATCGAAGTGAAATCTTATACATAAAATTTGTATTTTATGTTTGTAGTATAATGATTTTTTTCTAAGATACAAAAAGTTTTACTTTTTACATTAATATATTTCATAAAAACTTTTTATAAAAACTTTTAAAAAAATGCGTAATTTTAATAGCACATCATTAATGTACCATTATTATTGTATGGTGATTGTAAAATATACTTCTTACAATTAACATCCATTTTTATTTATCGATTCCTATAAATTGCAATCTATATGTAACAGTTTATTTATATGTTCAAAAGAGAGAGAAAGAAAGAGAGAAAGGAAAGGAAGGAGAACAAATTTTGTATGAATAAAAACAAGAACGTTTCAGACATCTCCCAGTTTCGATCAATTAACCTTTCACGAGATACTTCACATTAACTTTGCTCAACGCCTTTCGCGCACAGTCGTAAATCGTTAAATTAAACTTTAATAAATTTCGAAGATGCAGCAGTAAAGGCATTTCCTGCCCATCAAACGAGCAATAGTAATTAGAAGGATTCCGTAGCTAAGTAAGTACATCTCATGCATTTATACGCCGTACTTCTCGTTGAGAAATTTAATACAAAATAAAATTTGCATTACTCTCCTATTTCGTATCGTGCGTATTATCTTTGCGTATATAGAGAATTATTTCAATAAAAAATTCATCGGCGTGAATAAAGCGAAGAAATAGTAAATTGACAAAAAGATTGTCGACCTTTCAGCAAAATTTTTCGTGAAATGCGAGATAGAAAAATGTTTCTCCTACTTTTAATATTTTAATAAAACTGTTTATTACTCTCGGCATTTAAAAAATAATTCAAAAACCGACTTAGCAAAAAGAAAATCATGTTCTTAGTGCAAAACAAACTCTCTCAAAAATATAGAAAAATATAATGAATCTCAGATTATTCTCTCCAAGAGAGATTATTATTCAATTATCCTTTTTAATTTGATCTCAAGTTGTTATTCATTAATGTATGAAACATAATATAATTTATCTGTTTTTGTATGTTCATTTTTAATTCATGTCAAGATAAAATAAAATGCAAGCCAGTATGTATAAAAATATAGTGGAAATTAATGTCAATAAAAAAATAATTGAAAGGCATTAATTACTTTAAGAATAACAAAACCTTTTATCTTAAGTTTTATTTCGGTTAAATTATTTTTTTTTTATAAGGATTATAATTTAACGAATTAAAATAGAGTAACGAATCTAGTTTCAAAGATACAGTTGATTCAATAAATAATTAATATATCATGAAATGAAAAATAAGGAGAACAATCTACTAAGAAAAAACTTATCATCTTTTTCTTCTTTCATCATTTAAATCTGTTTTTTACAAATTAAATATCTATAAAAATGTTTATATTTATTGTTAATTTTTGAAAAAACTAAGAGATGTCTGAATACGGTTTGGGATTTTTAATATGAGCACAAAAAAACTATTTTTTGTAACAAACCGCATTTCAAAAGCATATTTCCACTTCTGATTCTCCCATTGTAAGTCAAAAATAAAATTATAAGTCAAGAAGTTTATTAACATGTCTGTTTGATTCTCTGCGATGATATCTCATTTCTTTGGATCAGTTATGCGAAGCCCCGTTCTTAAAAGATCATAAGTCTTTTTATCAGGTCTTCATTGAAAGAATTAAATTTCTTTAAACATTATCGAAAAAAAATGTTTTCTCGATCGTTTGGAAAGATCATAGCCTGTTCTTTAAACTTTTGGGAATGGAATCTTACTCTAAATCTTCTCTAAAGAGTAAAAATTGAGCCGATATTGAAAAAGAATTGTTAAATTTTTAATCTTTAAAAACGAGATTTCATTCTTTAGAGTGAGAGATTCATTCTAAAAGCTTTAGAAAGTTCGATAAATATGAAAATGCCGCGCTAATCGATTGTTTCGTGTACATCTTGCCTAATTTTTTATACATACAAAATAAGAGTATGAACACATGTATATATCTCGGAGCGAAGAGAGTGCAAGTATAATTTGTGCGAATTATGGGGACGCAATCATCACAAAAAATTATGTAGCTTTATTTAATTTAATAAGTGACAATATAAAATTTTAAATTTCCTTCAAAAGCATTATTTGCAATAAAGTAATTCATTTTTAATTATAATTTTTAATCGTTCTTAATCAATTAGTTGTCATCAAATCAGCATTAATTTAATTTAATACCGTGAATTGATTTTCGAATTGTAATAAAAAAAAAACGAAACAATCCGAAATATCACACAATACTTCTATAAAATCTTCACGGATCGTCAAGGCGAATTCTAATTCGATGAACATTCCTGGGAATGGATTGTCTGCAGTCAAACGTCTCGTCTAATCTAAGGGGAAAATGTCTACCTCCGTAAATGGCCATCCACTCCCATTCTAACGGGATTTCACATCTTCGCGACGAATATCGGCGTGGCGTCATGCATACGGGCATCCTGTATTGTCTCTCGCTCTACCATCCAACCCTTCGAAATTGCTCTCATACACCGCCAGTTATTACTTAACTATGTCGTGACGGCTGGAATGGAACATGAACGATGTACATTGCAACCTAAGCCAGAATTCCGTCTCCGATCTAACATATTTAATTTAATCGATATCACATCGGAATTGTGTCTGTAGAATTTGTAACTAAAAGCGATCGATACGGAATATTGGTAAAATCTAATTTCCTCAACGCATTGCTTGACATTGGTACCAATAGCTTTTATCGTATAGTTTTATGCGACTTTTTTTTCAACTAAAGAAAGAGTTCGCGAAAGAAATTTTTATATACTATTCATAGATATGCAAATTATTTCGGTTAATACATCTGGATTGTTTTTTTTTTCTCCATATTAAAGTAAATTTATTTATTTTAGAACTAGAGTAACTGTCTCAATTACTGTGTCTGTCCCTATTAATGTGCTTTTGTATTCCGATAAGAGTTATAAAGAAAACTAGCACAAATAAATAAGAAACAACATTTTTTTTATTAAGTTAAGTTATTAATGCATACGATATCCCGAAGATAATATTTTATTTTTTGAATATTAAAGTATTTTAAATATTTCGGAAGATATGAGGAATTTATGTGAATCCAGTAATACGTACTGCAAGATTTTAAGCTTGTCCCTATTAATGTGCCTTGTATTGAAGTTGAGAACGTTGTGTTATGAGTGTACTTTAAAATAAATATAGTTGAAATAATAATTTATGTAATATTAACATGAACAATTAGCTTAAATTTATTACTTGTTTTAGTAACTATATGTTAAAATGAGTTAAATGTGGATAGGCACACAAATTGGGAGTACATTAATAGGGCCATCGCCGCTTAGAGGCTAATAGGCACAAAAACATGTTTTCTATTTTTGTCAAAAGCATTATAAAGTATCAACATTTTTTAGATTAAAGAAATAGTTGAAAAACAGATATTGATTGCAAGCAGATAAAATTAAAACTACAATATTTAATAATTAATTCAGTAATAAGCAAATTGGCTAAAAGGCACATTAATAGGGACATCCTAGATTTGGAAGCGAAAGAAATTGAAACGTTCGCATTACAGATCGTGCAATATTCCGAAACGATGCGGAGAAGTGAGAGAACAATATTAGAACTTTCTTTCACGTTTGTTTCGATAAGAAAACATGAAAAAATCCAGGAGAGAAAGAGGGACATGTGTCCCTCATTATCAGAAAATATGATAATATCGATGTCACAAGGGAAATCGTGAAAACTAGTATCGTGATCGTGCGGCGAATGAATAAAAGAAAACGTGAAATTCTTTTTCTTATGCATGCATAAGTGTATTGATCGCTATTCCGACAAATGTAATTGCAAGAGAGGTTTTCTCCTAACGCCTTTCATAGATCATGGCACATTCTATCAAAATATTGTATATTACAATTATATTATAATATATATTACAAATATTTATAATGTATATGCACATAATATAAATATATGTGTAACAGATTATATATTATTGATATTTAATCATTAGATTTTCTATTTTGCTTGAAGTAATTTTATTTCTTTAGTCTGCTTTAGTCCTTTATTTCTAATAAAAAACTCTGAGCACAAAAGAAATAGAACAGAGTAAAAATAAAATTTAAAAAGTATTTAAGAAAGAGAAAGTCTGATAATAAAAAATATTTATTTCGCGACTTCGATTAAATCGTTTAGCCAATGTCCATCTTTTTGTAAAATAATTTAATAAGTTTTAGAAGCTACTGCGGTATCATAGTTCTATTTTAATTCCATTTTACATCAATTAACACACTCGAGCATTCGCACATTTACTTTCTTATTATAAAATTATCTACGTTTAAAAAACGTGATCGTTCTATTATTAATTTTTCTCGTTCTCAATAGATATTAGCTGGATCAAAAAAGATCTATATATTTTGTATTAAATTTATTTTAATTTATTGTTTAGCTATTCATTCGATACACTTCAATCCTATTTATATTGTCTGCACTTAATTAAATCTCTTATTGTTTTATTATTTGAATAAAAGCTACTTTATTCTTAATATATAAGAAATACTTAATTATGCTGATGCGAATTACGATCGTGACTGCTACTGCACAATTTGTCTTGAAATTTTATTTGTTCGAAGGCTTTTATAAAGTTAATCGTGTTATGAGATTTGCTCCGGAAACTCGCGGTGGAAGTATGAAAATGAAGTAAAACTGCATCCAAACGAACGCCATTCAACGTGCTACGTGCTCGTCCGCAATTGAATTCGTCTTATTCTCTGATTCATCCTAATGCGCAATTTTTGAATTATCTATTGACATTATAAAATATATCACATTATAAATCAAAATTTTAACAATAGTATTGCAGTGTAATGAAAAAAGAGATTTTCATCAAATAAAAATTATAATATAACATTAAGACAAATAAAGAAAAGAGCCATTCAGTCAAGACGGATCTTATAGTGCAGAATACTATTTTTTTTTTAATGAATTTTACAGTTTCCAATTCAAGTAAACTGCGTGCTGATTATTTGTTTTGAAACATAATCTTATAACGAAGCTAAAGTACGTAATATCATAAGTTAATTTAAAAAGCAATTTAATATTACTGATGCTAAACATCTTTAAATTACCGTAAATAACTTATTATTGAAAAATAATATTTAAAACTAAGAGAAAACGTTATTTTATATCATACTGAATAAATATTAATAAAATATTTTTGTTGATTTGCTTTCATATTTTTCATTCTGCATGTTCTATTTGCCGTGTTACATCCTTTGCCTTTTTTCGTTGAAGCTGTTAGAGTACTTCGTTTCCGGTAAAATGTAACATTATAAATAAGGGTTTGCGGGGTCGCTGATTTTGAATCTGAACTCAAAATTTGAAAATTCAAAATGGCTGAATCAATATAGTAGTAATACTTAAAATTTTACGGAAAGTCTTCCGAAAGTCTTCTCAGCGAAATGTAGTAATATAGGGTTTTCGGAATTGTTGACCGATGAAATGCCTTGAAATTAAATGATTTTCTTCCGTCACAAAAAGATCATTTATAACAATTGAACAATTTATAAAAATTGAAACGCCATTTTGTTAGGAATTCATATCGATTTAGTATGAACCTATCGTATAAATCAGTTTGTAAAAATCAAAATAAACTGAAGATTGCTTTAGATAGCGCACGCTTGGGGTAGTTGTTTTAAAATATATATATATGCAAAATGAATACTTTTTTAATTAAGCCATTATGTGTACCTTTTTTCATCAACTGATTCATCTTATGCATTTATAGATATCTCCTTTGTAGATATCATATCTCCTGCTTCAGAAGAAAACCCTATAATTCAATAAAAAATTTTCTAAATATATAAAATAATAAAATTAATAATATTAAAATTTCATTAACATCTCTCTCTCACATCTCTTCTTACATATTCTCATCTTCTTATCTTTCTTGTCTCTGTTATCTCTTCCTCTATTTATTCTCTCTCTCTCTCTCTCTCTCTCTCTCTCCCCCTCTCCTCTCCTCTCTTCTCCTCTCCTGTCCTCTTCTCTCTTTGCAGACAAAAAAACATATTTGCAATTATTTCACTTCTTTTTCTATTACACAAAAGGAATTCCTTCAATATGTGGCCAATATTGGGGAGCCATTCTCTGCCTAATATTGGCCATACATTCATTTTCCAATATTTCGCCAATATTGGCCATACATTGATTTTCCAATATTGGGCCAATATTGGGGAGCCAATTGTCCGGCGAATTTGTCCGGTAAAATTATCCGGCAAAATTGTCCGGTGAATTTGTCTGGCGAAATTATCCGGCAAAATTATCCAGCAAATTTGTCTGGCGAATTTGTCTGGTGAAATTATCCGGTGAATTTGTCCGGCAAAATTATCCGGCGAATTTATCCGACGAAATTGTCCAATTTGAAACAATTTCGCCGTAAATAGCGCGTTACTAGAGATGTAGCCGGACATAGAAGCAATTATTTACCTGTTTCGCTATTAATGAGTTTTTATTATGGCCATCTTGTTTACCTATACTACAAGAAAGATAGTAATGCCTCTTTTCTAGGACTCAATATCCAACTTACAATCGAATTACTTAATCAGACTACCGACTCTGCAGGCCGACCTGACTGCCAATTCTGACTGCTGATCCTCAGCGGACCAATCATAGCGAGGTGCTGACTGATTGGATCGGCCAACTTGCGTTTAGATTCGAATCTATTTTTCGAGTCAGCGACTCAGAATTATAAAGGTAACAATATATTGAAATTCCCGTAATAAATTATAAAATTAACTAAGAATAAAACGGACAATTGAGAATTGGCACAGTGCTTAATTCGCTTTAAAAAAGCTTTATCTTACATTAATATAAAGAACTAATACTAATGTTTCGGTTAGTCTTCTAGCCTTCTTCAGCAATAATACGATAATAAAAAGTGATCCATACATATGTATCAGAATTATAACCAATAGAAATACAAAATTAATCATGTGATAGTTCAGCGGTCTCGTGTATAAGAAAAAGTAGTTAGTAAATCTCGTAAAGCGAGGTATATGTTTGATATTTGTCAAGAGCGAGAAACAGCCTAGTGCAGGAATAGAAAACAGACCAAAAGTCAATGATATGATATAATTACGATATTTACGTTCATAATCTAACAACACATTTGCATTGCATGTTAAGAAGTTTTGTGAATCTATCAGCCGGATTACCTAAAAGATATCGTATTATGATACAATTCTGAAATTTGTTTGCGTAGTTAGTAAATTTTTATACAATACTCTTTTATACAGTCCACGTATAAGAATCTATATATAGTCTATAAAGACATATCACACACAAATCAATCGTCAGCAAACATCAAATATGATCGATCAATCAGAATCGGCAGTCGGGCTGCAGAGTCGGTAGTCTGATACAGCCTTTAATTTCACATACTAAGTGTCAGTCCACATTTCTTATAGGCCTCTGCGTTGTAATTATTTATGATTCGTGTTAGTAGATCATTAAATTGTTAATTATTCGCGCTCTCGCTTCGCGATTTACAGGAGATGGATTCAGGATATGTCACTTTCGATAATGAGATGTGTATATTGTTTTAGAATATCTAGATCCAGATCTTACATATGAATCATTTCGATTCTTTGTGTGAGTCTAGTATAATGAAAAAATATCTTGTACTATTTTTTCGATTTAATTCTTTTAAATTTTTTACTACTATCGAGAATTCAGATATCAGGATATTCTTTTAAAATAATGTTTTCTCTGTAACTGGATAAGCTTTGCGCGACTGACAGAACCAATTGGCCGGGAAATGTCAACTCGCGCTAATTAGGGTCCGAGACTTGATCCCTTCTAACGTACACGATAATTATTGCATGAAATCCCCTTTACCGGCGGATTCCACACATGTAGAATCCGGTAACATGAGCATACGAGTGACTTTTAATCGAGAAACAAACAGCACGGAGATATCACCGGATGTTATTAGGTAACAAATGCAATCTGTAATATCAAACAACCCTCGGCGTAATAACAATGCACATAGTTGCTCGATACATTTCAGTACCTTCAATATTCCCGCTGGACTTCAGTAACAACGTTATCATGTAATTGATATGTAATTAATTCGATTGATAATTAGACAGTCAAGAGATATTCGACCTCAGTCTTTCAGCTTTTTTTAAAATAATAAATTTAGAAGTTATTTTTTAACACAATGTTTTTTTTTGCAAAATATCTAGTTAGTAAGAATGAAAATCTAGTTAATGAAAAAATTCAATGTAGTAATATGCAGTTAGATTTTACATTTAGTTTTTGTACAAACACATTTAATTTCTTTTTTAGAAAAATACAATTGATTTCAGAGTTCAATAGTTTATCTTTACATGAAACAGAAATCGATTGCTTTCAAATTGATAAAAGCAAATTCAATAAATGTGTATTTTATTGAAAAAAAATTTCGGAAAGTAATCTTTATCTTTGCTCGTGATAATTCATGGAGATTATACAGTAAGTAAATGCAGTACTTCTCGTATTATGTGTACAGTTAAATAATTAAGTTATTCTCCCAAAATTACATACATTTTAAAATTATATACATTTTTAAATAATATATATACGATCAAGATTCTCGGTTTAATTGAATAATGCCAATGAAGTTCACAATTTTGCTCACATTTAAATATATATAGCTGATCCGCGTCGAAAACGACTCACACCATGACGAGAAAAGGATCGCGACGGCATCGTTTTTCCGCGCGATTCACGACGTCCCCCGGGAGGCTGTACGACGCTATATGCGCCGTTCACATGCACACGCACATGCACTTTGCACTTGCAGCAGACGCGCGAGGATGGAATGACAGGAAGTGGAAGGATATTAGCCTGGATGTCACTCCGCGTAATAGGAGGAGATGGGTGACCCCTTCCCGCCACTTGCACCCTGTATACGTCCCCAAGGGTACGAGACACCCCGATACACCTCGGTAGGATAGGGTATAGTATTCATCCCTCAGTCCGGCGATAGAACTCCACCACGATATTGACTGCTCCTGACACACAGCGGGGGTCTGTTTTCCTCTACAGCAGCGAGATAATGGGGATTCAAACATAGAGTAGATCCTGACGTGATCTGGCTGTATTGTCTCTTCTCAATACTGGAAGCAGGAGCTATCCAAATAATAAGAAGAAGAAGAAGAAGAAGAAGAGATTCAAACATCAAAGAGGATGTAGGAACGTACGAAGGCTGACGATAGGACTTTTCATGGAAAACGAGAAAGAGAGAAAGAGTTATATTCGGGAATAGCTGTATTCTATATGCAGAATTATTTTAATTTAAATAAAATGTACACTAGAAAAAAATTATGTTTTATCAACAGTATTATTTTAGTTAATTCAATAACATTATTAACATTATTATTATAAAATAAATACATCATGCTTTTGTTTTAATAAAATTTTATTTGTTTCGTTAAGTGTTATTGAATTAAATAGAATTATTTTCAATTAAAGTAATATTATAACTTTTTTTTTCAATGTATAATCAATTATTTTCACGATTATTCCTCTTTTTCTCTCGATATATAATTAAAATTAAGTCACTGCAAATAATCCTAAACTAACATTTTAATATAACTCGATATTTCGCAATTACAACAAAATAAGAAATAACTGAAAATAATATAAAATATCTTATATTTTACATTGTATAATATTTTATATATAAAAATAAATGTATTTTTGAGTGATGTATGTGGTATAGCTTTAATCTTCGACTATCATCATTTCTCGAAATTAACGAGCGATTTCGTTAAGAGAAATGATAGAGTTGTGGTGTGCTTTTAAAGTTTGATTGAATGCTTATCTCAACATTCCTACGTAGTTGGAACGTCATCAGATGATACCGAGGAGAAATAAGAAAGTCAAGTTTCCTCACGCGAAAGAAACTTCTTTAGTGGAAAAACACTTTCGCGGCAAAAAGAGAGTCAAGATCATGAGTATCGAGTTTTCGCGTCTGCTTTATTGCCGTTTAGACTTCTTTTCACTTCGCTTTGTTTGACTTTGTTGCTGCGTTTTTCCCGTAAAGTAGAATAATCTCTCACACCATTCCTCAATGCGTTCCACTTGTTCCGTTGAAGAATTCGTTACGCATCGCTTAGGTAAACGAGAAAAATGAGGGAAGTTCTTTGGATGCGACACAGGTCTTTATCTCCCCGAATAAAAGTCAATGCTTTTTGGCACAGGGTTTAATGGTTTCACGGAATACGTTGCTGAACATTTACGAAAGAAGTAAAGTACGGAATTTTGCAATAAGTATAATGTCATTTTGTTAATGGATTTCACAAAATTAAAAAACTATTCTCTGTACAGAACAAATTCTGTAAACTTTACTGAATAAGATTAATTAAAAACGTTAAATAAAGTAATGTACAAAATAATATGTCAATTATACAGAAATTAGTAAGTACCTATCATAAATAATCAGAAAGTTGTTGTATTGAAATTAATAATTATCATAAATAATTGGAAAATAAAACGCTAATTATTCTGGACAGGTTACTTTGTAGTAGGTTTTATATCACAAATGACGTATTCACGTGGAAAGAACAACTGACTAATTTAAATTAAACTTTCAACTTGGATTCACAGAAATTATTTTGTTCATAGGAATGTGCTAATTGACACGATTCTTGATTTTCATTTAGCGGAGATCCCGATACGCGGCGAAATCCAACTATGAATTTACAAAGGTAATACAAAGCTACGTCAAGTTGCAACGAGTTGCAGTTTCACAGCACGATGCCGCGAAATAAATACTAAGTTATCATAAATAATTGGAAAGTAAAACGCTAATTATTCTGGACAGGCTAATTTGTAGTGGTTTTACATCACGAATGACGTATTCACGTCGAAAGAACGACTGACATAATTTAAATTAAATTTTCAACTTGGATTCACAGAAACTATTTTGTTCATAGGGATGTGCTAATTGACACGATTCTTGATTTTCATTTAGCGGAGATCCCGATACGCGGCAAAATCCAACCACGAATTTGCAAAGGTAATACAAAGCTGCGTCAAGTTGCAACGAGCTGCAGTTTCACAGCACGATGCGGTGAAACAAGTACTGAGTTATCAATGAGAAACACCATGCAAGTGCGACAAGTGCCGGCGGCGTGTCCCGACTATATTACAACGTATGCATATGCATACATAAATAACGTTGAACCGGATTGGCGTCCGGTCAAATTACGTGCTTACATTGGTCGCGAATCGCCGGCCGATTGCTTCGCCGAGCGTGAAAATCGGTTTTGGCTACTCGAGGGACCATGGCAAAACGGTTTCCCCGTGACCATTTCCTGCTCGATGAAGGCAGTGCGAATGCTCGTAGACATTCAAAAGTTACCCGAGCGAATATCGTCGAATTACGCCTCGGGGGCTGCAGCGATATAAGCAGAAATTTGCGCACTATCGCACATTCGAAGTTTTTATATCTTTCTGGAAAAAAAAGTCAAGATCCATTTTACTCTCTTTCTTTTTTGTCCATATGGATAGGCGGATGGCGCGTTACTTTCACAATTTGCATTTGATGGTTTTCGACATATTTCAAATATGAAGCGTACTACTCAATCGATGTTACTTCTCTGCAATTGGAAATCCATCAAGAGAGAGAAAGAGAGCAGATTTTTTATTGAAAAAAATATATAATGAATTTTCTTATATTAAATGGTATCTCCTAAGTTCAATTACCTCCGATCATGGAAGTTCTTCTTGCGCTATTAATCCGTTTAAAAATCTATTAAAGTTCACTAATTATACTGTTAAATTTGTAATGTCAAATTATATCCAATTTCAGTTATTTTTAATTATTTTTATAGATCGCCGCTGCTACTCAATATGTTGTTAATTTAAATAACAACGGAATTAATCAATTTAACTCAAAAAAGTGTATTAAATTTGACTCAAGTTTAATTTATTATTTATTAAATACATTATAGATGTTGTTTACATTGAAACTAATCACAGAAACGTAATAAAATATTATTTAACTCAAGGGATTGAGTTCCATAAAGCGATGTGTCATTTGATCTTTGTTAACATTTGATGAATAACAGGAATAAAATAATAATACATCATGCATTTTACGATACTCGTATAACTTTACGATATGCAGCTATAGCAATCTAATCCCTTAAGTTAAAAATAACATTTTATCGTTTTTAACTTCCATCATCAAAATGTAAATCAATCCATTAGTATAGTTAGTTTCATAGTAAATAACGTCTATGTATATATACATGCAGGAAATAACTAAATTTAATACAACATTTTCTTGAGTTACATTATATTAACTCCATTGTTTTTTTTAAATTAAACAACATATTGAATAGGAATAATGGCAACTTATAGAAATAATTAAAAATAACTCAAATTGAACATAATTTACATTATTAAATAAACATTATAAATAAAAAGAGTATTGAGCGTCTGTTTAAAAAATTTCTTTTTTTGAATATAACAATAATAATAACTCTATTGACGTGTAGTATAAAGAAAAGAATAGAACAATGTGTAAAGCAAGATACAATATAAAAGTAGTCAAAAGGTGAAATATCAGCAACAGCGCTGTCTTATAGAAAAGAAATATTACATTTGTCTGACATTGATAATTTTGACTCAAGGGAAATCGCGACTTTTCATCCTCCTAAATACTCCTACGTACGATGTCATCGCATATCAGGGTTTACTTACATTCCGTGCGACTTTGCAGCTTATAGTCAGTTATCACGGACGGCCATTTAAAAAAACGCGGCACCTGTCTCACACGATAAGCTCCACAGTGGATTTCACTGGACGATATTCGATGGTAGATCGATAGCTCAAGGACTATGCACGCGCACAAAGCGAGCGCGATTCAGCGTCGGCTTGTTAACGCTGGTTTAACGCCGAGCAACCGCGTATGCATGCACGCACGCACGCGTGTCTCCGCACTTGTATGCACCACGATACGTGACCATGTTTACTCGTGTCTCTCGTGTGTGCGCGATATTTGCCATAGGAAACCACACAATGGTCCGTCACATCATGGCTCGCCTATAGTCCACCTATGTCATATATACGTACACTCTTCCTCTCGCGTCCCTTGCATGCATCGTGCACGGTGCATCGATGAAACCGATGCACCAATCTACCCGGCTTCAAGTGTCGATACGTTCGACACAAAAGCCTTCCTCTCCTACCCGTCGCTCGTCACCGACTCGGTGGGATATCAGGAAATTAATCGGCGCTTTGTTCGCATTTTAGATATTACATTGCCGAACGAAACGGAATATATCGTCCTGCATTTCGCACTTTGTATAGCGCTGCAGCCACGATCGGATTTTCTATGTATATATCTTGTGTATCTCGTCTGCATTTCGTATAAAACTTTTACATGTATGATTTAGAATGTTTGAATGATTGTTTAAAATTTCTGATTTTTAACGCCGAATTAAATAAATTTTTTTAAATAATTATCTACGTTATGAATAAAAAAATGAAACGAGCAACAACCAAGTTTATTTTCGTAACTGAATTACATCGGCAACGATGCGTAACGTCAACGAAATAAAATCGTCCCTCCCGCATTTTCGTTCACAAATCCGCTCACAAAAGTTTACAAGTGTCTTTTCGCCGGCTGAGTAAAACGGAAGGAAACACGAATGGGAAACGCGATAAGCTGTAAAAACCGTTATAGATAATAGAGTAATATTCCTCCGCTTATCCACGGTTTAAAGGGAGGAAAATAAAGCGAACGTCAATCCGTTTTTATCCCAAAATCCGCGAACTACAGAACAGCTTCGTACGGATGTGCTCGCGGTAGAGTTTTGGCCGAGTATTTGCAGTTCTACGCGGATTTAGAAATATAGTATATAATATCTATGCCGCGGTATTGTTAAGCCGTCACGCGAATAATGGCGCTTGATTCTGAATTATGCGAGACGAAATGACTCATCATTGGTGGCTCAGACTCGCTTGCGAATGTAAAGGTGAAACATTAGACGACGTTATCATTGCCGACAAACGAGAAATTATTATTTCAAATGCTTTAATTGACTATTAAATGGTGCGCATTCGCGTCTCGCATAGCGGACTTTAAGTCTTCTTGTCTTTATTCTATGGGGAACGAAGATTAATTACGAGTTCATTGTCGTTTTATTCTGCAGCCATTGACATTTATCTATGCCCGCGATCTTTTAATATTCTGCATATGTTTAATAATTATGAGTCTAATGTAAACCGCAATATTCTTTTACGAACGTGTAATCTAGTAAGTAATCGAGTAAAAAAAAAAATTAATACGTTTCGTAATATCTCTGCAAGGATAATTAAAAAAGCAAATTAGTTCTTATTGTGTGTTATAAATTATATAATATACAGAAATTCTCTTCCTGTTTTTCTCATTTTGAAATATTAAATATAATCACAATAGAATATTGCTTTTATATAATAATGAATATCTCATATATATATATATATATATATATATATATATATAAAAGTATGAATGAATAAGTAATAAATAAATACAAAAATAAAAACGAAGCAAAAACTAGCATATCTCTAAAGAATTTCTTTTCTTAATTTATCGATCGTTTACTCGCAAAGTTTGACCATTTAAATTCGGGACTTTCTGTGTGTGTGTGTGTGTGTGTGTGTGTGTGTGTGTGTGTGTGTAATTATATGAACTTACAAACATTCGTAATTATATTAAAGAGAAATAATGATTATCAAAGGCTAAATGATTAGATATTGTTCATAATGTGTTATAACAAACTTAAAACAATTAAAACTAATTCTTATTACAATTAAAAGAATTATTCTGAAAAGTTTTTTAGTGTAAACAAAATTAAAGGACAAAGTTCGATATTGTGGTTATTTTTACAATTTATGTCTCGTCCAATACTCAAACTTGTAATTTCATATTCCATTACGGATGGTGTATTTTTCATCATATTGTACATATTGCACACACAATTCTCATATGAAAATGAAAAGTAATCAAAATTTGATTTCAAACATCGATAATATTGAGGTAAATTGTAAACAAGCAATATTAAACCATCTTCTCCAAAAAGCTTTCATTATTTATGGTTATCGAGTAAATTGAATCTGACAAATCAGTAATTATTTGATAATCATAATTGAAAATTAATCAATTATACGTATAAATCAATTATACATATGCTTGATATGCTTATAAGAAAATCAAAGTTTATTTGCAGGCGAATTTCAAATAGTAAATAAATCTTTCAAATACAAATTCATAAAATAAGATCTGCGAAATTAATTCGTCTTACAGGATAACGATCTATGAATTTGTAATTAATTATATGTTTTCAATCAAAGAATAACATTATTTCAAAATTTTTAACACTAAAAACTATTTCAGAATTATTATTATTAAAATGTTATATTCTTTTATTACACTATTTCAATTTTATTTATTTTAATAAAAAATGTTAGCAAATTATATTTAAAAATATGAATATCTTTTTACGACATAATTATTATTCCGTAAACTGGATAATATTCGCACATTAATGGTTACTGCAATGGCTGGTTGCGTAGTTGAAATTCGATACAGTAATTCGATGCATTGACCCGATGAAGACCTGAGTAACTAGGAACACCACTAGTAAGCAAACAGTGTCCCATGCTCAAAGTCGGGAGATCAATCAATTCATATCCTCTTGCACTGTTTAGACTGCGACGAGCAATACGTTTGATCGTAGTTACAATCGATTTTGACATTAACTTGATAGGCATATTTCGTACTTCTGTTCAACTTTCCACAGTAAATAAAAAAGAAACATATCATTTGATGTATATGAAACAATATATTGGTATGTAAAAAGTAATATTTTGACAGCACTATTTATTGTTACATTTTATAAAAGTTGTATTATAAATATTAAATATAAATTTATGTAATCAAGCATGGAAATTATTTTTACTAAAATTTCTAGTAAAAGTTTTCTTGTGTGCGATACCGTTGTTTAATAATACAACAAACTGTTTTAATTAGAAAAGTTTTGTTTATCACTTTTTGACGCAGTGTAATGTTGCACAAGCAATTTTATTAATTGGAATAAAAAAAACAATAATTCGTAATACATAGATTAGATAAGTTTGAAATGTTTTCAGTTTCTTAGCAGAAAGTCCCGCATACTTCTCCTTCCGCGATATTTCCTTTATTATTTCTTTACAAAACGCGAAACGAGATTTATACTCTTTTCTTCCAATATAATGATGCTCCTTGCGCAAGTTAACAAGGCATAAAGTTTTTAACGATCCTCGAAGCAATATTCGCCTGCCGCACATCGAAGACAGAATACTACATGCAATACTACGCTACCGATGCAGCGATGCAACTGCACCTGCTGTTATCCGAGACTTAGGTCACGTCCCATACCTTCGTCTATACCCTACGAATGCTTCTTACTCTTAATCCTTAATTAACCTTATTTCCAACCAATTTCGAACAAGTACTTTCTGTTCAATACGAACTTCAATCTCTCAACTTGCGTTCGGATAACTTTACAAGAACGGCGATCAGGATTTCACTTTGAAAGGAAATTGAGCAACGTCTTTAAGAACAAAACAGTAATACGGACTCTGTAAGTTATCTCGGAAGGAAACAGAAAGTGTGCCCTCGCCGCGGTTATTCCATAATAGTCTCACGATTTTGTCGACAATGACAGATTTATACACCGCTTCACGGACAACGAGAAGTATTTTTACCGAAATAGATGCGAACAACAACCGCATATGTGGCGAGTGGAAAAATATTTTTATAGCCGCTTCTGTATTCTTTTCAAAATTTATTTTGCTCGTTCGTGAGAGTAGTATTCAAATAATAAAGGCAGATACGTGAAGTGCGGCGGAAGAGTATGACTTTTAAAACCTGCCGCGTTGGCAAACATTGGGATGTAAATAACAGCATATAACGTATCTCATATTATTTTAATAGACTCGCACAGTTAAAAAGACTGTGAAATATTATATATGCTTTGCTCATCGGACTATTTATTAAAAAATACCCGTTTCTCATTACGTTATATTTAATAATTTTTAAAATTTTTTTTAAAATTGTATAGGGATTGCAAATAGTTTGCAAGCTTTTTTTGTAAAAATTTGAATTTTGAGCTGTATAACATTATCAATTCAACACAGCAAACTACATAAAATACATATTAAAATATTTATAAGGAAAATTTGAATTTTAATTGAGTTGAATACAAAGGCGTTTTATCCACGATCCAGGATAACATATTTTAAATGCCCGTTTTAAATACTTCAAAATTATTTCTTCTTTTAAAAAATAACGTTTCGTATAAAACTTTTTAGTTTTAATGGAATATATGATACAAATAACTAAAAATTTTTTACATCATGCATTTCTTATAAAACGCGATATTGTTTTAAAAAGAAAAAATTATATTTCTTGTACATACATATAATATAATTTATATATATATATAATAAAAATATCAATAATTTATAAAAATTTTAATATCTTTTAAAGAAAAGTATGCAATAACATATTACAAATTTTATTCAAAACACATTTTTGAAAATAAAAAACAATTGAAATATTTAAAATAAACATTTAAAATGAATCATCTGGATATTCATTGAAATAAAAAATCTCACTACTAAAAAAATATTTATAAAACATTTAATGTAAATAAAAATTTATTATTTTATAAATTCTTATTGCTCATAAAAGTATAATTATTTCTATAAATATTTCTCTGTTTCTATTTTCAAAATAAATAATAGCAGTATAATGTAGTTTTCAATGTGAAATCGGTAATAGAATCTCTTTATTTTTTTCAATTTATCCTTTTGACTCGAAACCCTGTAAAGCTCCTTCAACAATATTGAGCATAACGTAAGTTTGCAATTTATTTCAAACGCAAGATTCTTTTCGTCTGTATAAAATTGACTCAATATTTGCATTAAGAATACCCGATTATTCTAATTAGTTGTAAGATAGATATTCAATCTTTCAGTGAAGAAATACGTCCCCTACAGTACAAAATTGCACAAAAGTTACAGTAATATTGCAGAGATTTTGCAGCGATATTGCTACAAATTCTGCTGTATGGAGTCTTAATGGATTCATAAAAATGTTCTTTAGAAGTACATCATTTATAGTAAAAATAACTTTATGAAATGAAATGATATTTGCAAATTTACAATTTGTCATATTACGTGAACATTAATTATTAATTTTTTAATTCGTAATGTATTGATATTTTTCGTTTATATATATATATATACATATATCTTAAAAAAATATTCTAAAATCAAATCTAAAAATATAATATTTTTTTTTAGAATATTATTTTACCTCGATTGTTTAATAAGATATCGTACACAATAATCTCATTTCAATCTCGTAAACAATAATAACATCATTCAATACCAACCGCCAGATCACAAATTACATGTAGCTAAACTTGGTAGGGACGTAAACACGATAAATAGCCGCTGGAAAATTTTCAACGATGTCGGAGAAAGGGTCAGAAAGCACCCTGGCTGGCGGTTGCATCGCACGTGTACACATTCCCATGTTAACCACACGCTCAAGCCCAGCTCGTCGCTACGAGCACATATACATACAGGCAGTGTGCGTGTCAGAGAGCACTAGAAGGGATTTGGGAAAGTCCGGCCGTAAACAGTAAATTACGATGCCAGTCGCGCTTCGCAGTTTTACACCGCGTTGCAGCCTCCGTCGTCCGTGCGTCGGTGCGTTCAGCCGTTGCATCGCGCAACACCTATCAATGTATTCGCGCAAAAGTTACCGATCATCGGACGAATGAATCGAGCGTACGCGTCGCGTGCCGTGCACGCGCGTTCGTGCGGTATAAATATATTATCTGGAAACGAAGCCGTCGGGAAAGCACGAAACTTGATCATCAATTCGAATATATACGCGTCGAACTCGCGAACATGATTATATCATTTACGTTTGATTGCTACTTAACAAACATCGTGCAAAATTTTGAATTTATCCGGATGCGTAGCTCATGAAACATCGCGCTGAGTGATCGAAATATTCATAAAATTGATTAAACATATAATATTGTTTCCACGTACGCATTTCTAAATAGTCCACAGAAGATATTAATTTAACTTGCATATTTTTGTTTTGTTTGAATAAAAAAAAGTAGTGAAACATACACACATATACACACACACATACACACACACACACCATTTTATTTTGTGCCACATATATTTTCGCGATGAAAGACACCTCACAAAATAAATAATTAATGAAATAAGAAGGTAAATCTTTTCACGTACAAATCGGATTGGTCATTAATTTTCTCATTACATGCATTTTTTATAAAGGTATAAGATATTTTATGAAAATGTTAATTCATAATCATTTTTTTTAATTGCTTTCATTAAGTATTTACCATAGAAACAGATTCAAGGCGCTACAATTTAATTAGAAATTAGTGAAATTACTTTTACATATAAATATAAGATCAAATTAACTTCATGTTAAAACTATTTTAAACTTCTATTTTATGTGATATATTTATGTGATATATTTATTAATTAAATACTCTCGTAAAATTGAATAATATATTCATTGTTTTTATGCAACAAAGAGATGTGATATTTTTCTTTTTAAACGATATGAAAGCATGAATACAATATTAAATTTTTAACGATACTATATTGCGCTTTGGCTGCTCTGCTATTTGAACCGCTTATTTTGAAAGTAGGATAAATTAAATTTCGATAAAAATCGATAAAACATATTAAAAATACATATATCAAGATATAATATGATAAAATTGATGAAAAATAGATTTGTATCACTGCCAAAATAAAAAGCTCATGCATTCAAACAAATCGATAAAATATGTCTTAACTTTCACACTAAAATATAAAAAAACGTGCTATTAACTATAACGATATATATGATACACTGCAAAAATATGTATTCCTATACATGACATTTACTTACCTACGTAGATTGTGATGACGAGCGGAAGCTGGACCAGAAGTGCAGGCTTAAAATTCAAAGACTACCATCTAACATCTGCTTTATTCCGACTCCGTATCTTTTTCCCTTCTAGAATGCTCCTCGTGTGGATCGTTGAAGATCTTCTCTTGATATTTGAAGCTTCGCAAAACGCTCTTAACATGGAACGAGCTGCAAATTTAGAAAAAAAGGAACGATTATTTTAGAAAGATCTTTATTTTAAAAGAGTGCATTAAAAGAAATTTAGATTATATCAATTTATGTTTGCCGAAATGGAACTTTTCTTTCATTTATGTATACAAACAATTTTACACATAAAAGAAAAAATAATCAGAATAATTATAATACTAAAATATATATATTTTTTAAATTATTATTTATTTTTAACATTTTTAGATAAAATAATTAAAAAACAGGTTTTATTATTTACTAAATAGATATAATAAAATTAAAAGATATCATGTTATTAAAAAATATTGCATTCAAATGTATATCAATCATTTTAATTTATCTTAAATTAATTACATTTGCTTTATCTAATAAGTCATAAAAAAACTATCTTTATTTCAATTAAAGAAATTATTGTGTTGAGTCGTAATATTTTTCAAATAAGCGAAATGGAATTTTTGCTCCATTTACATATGTACCTCGTTATCCCGTTAATCACAATATTACGGGACATTTTCATAAAGTATTCTAAAATGCGAGCAGAAAAGTTAAGCTTTACACATTATACGTTATCCGGAAATAAAAGCATGCGATATATGCTAAAAAGCGCAGACGGTATTGTAGTATCACTAAAAAGTAAAAAAATTAAGCAAAATGTGATAACAACTGCGTGTGATAACATTTGCTCGATGTTGGTAAAATATATTTTTCTCGACTAAAACATTATTTGCAATCATCCATAAGAAAAATGCAGTAGATATGTGTATACTCCTAAAAACTGTCTAAAAGTTCGATTTACAATAAAACAAATTTTCGCGCTATAATTAATTTCTTTACAGTACAATATATTTAAACTTTAACAAACGTTTTACATATTGTTTTCAGAAAATATTCGTAATAACTTTACACGTTTTTTAATTGTGTGCTGTAGTTACATAAACATGATAAATATGACTCATATCATGCTTTGCTATTCCAACTCAGGGGATTAATAAATAATCGATCGCTGTTCTCTGCTCGCATTTCAAGTGATGAAAAATAAAAACATTATTCCGCTCGACACTGTATGAAATAAATAATAATACTTTAATAAAATGCAAAAACAAACTAAAGAATACAATATATATACAATTAATCGTCAACTTTTTTATTTGACGCACTCGATATAAAAATTGCACAGAAGTATTTCCAGACCAATAAATTTTTCTTTTCAACAACGAATTTTTTGTCCAATTTTGTAACATAATTTTTGTAGCAGTATTATATTTTGATAATAGTACTTCATATTAAATTTTTCTCTTATCTAAATTATATCAAGGTTTTATTTAAGAATATTTAAAAAATAAATTGTATTACCCAAGCAATTCTGAATTTTTGAAAAAGATTTCATTTGAAATCTTAAGAAATATCAATCCTTCAAAGATACTTAGAAGGTTTGCGGGCCATCGCCATGTTTTTCATTATTAATGCCGTGTTATTCATTACTAATGCCAATGTTTCGTGAACCTTGTCGTTCACTTCATCAGAGCGAGAAGCCTGACTAATATATATATTAGTATACTCCTCGCCCTGATGAAGTGAACGGCAAGATTCACGAAACGTTGGCATTAATAATGGACAAAAACATGGTGATAACCCTCAAAGCTTTTGGGTTGCGTTCCAAAATTCAACTCTATCAACTCGAGTATCATTTTATCCTGTTGGTCATCAAATGTTGAATCAAGATAAAAGATACTCGGAGTTGACAGAGTCAAGTTTTGCAACGCACCCCTGATATCTTTAAAGATAACAGCTATGAAAACTTAAAAAGCGATCAACATTTCATTAGAAATTAAATTAAGTACAAAGTAAATGAAAAAATATTCTACTTTGTAACACTTGTGTATTCGGATGCATATATAATACAATACATCGCGCTTCGCAGGAACGTTCCTGCTTTCGCATTTTATTCAGAAGTTTCGGAAGTTCCTAATAAAGCACCCGTGTCGCCGTAAATTGCAACACTTTCCCGGTATTAGATCGAGAGATTGGACATGGTTGTGTACGTTAAATGCGTGTTGATTGAGATTTACTGGCAGGATGGGTATGTGTCGTTTTCTGCAACAGGGTAACAATCTGTCTCGGATAAAACGGAGAGTCTGTTGATTGAAAATTTCATGGCTGCGAGTTGTGTGTTACATTAAACTTTTATCGTGGCCGCGCGTTAAAAGCGCTGTTCAGCATGCGCGAAATCGACGTATTGCCAACAATCTTTTCGCAAATTTCCTGGTGTACACGACGAAATTAAAGGATGTAAAGCAACGACAGGTTATAATCGAAAGTATACACTATGCGTAACACATTGACGACGGGTTCATTTATCCGTGAAAATCGATCAAATCAAGTTTTTCCGTTGACATCTATTGCGAGTTGATAAGCTCATAATGAGATAAAACCATCATCGTTCGTGCGAAACTATTTAAATAACTCATTAAGCTCCCTCTACCTCGTGATATTATCGCTCTGGCGAGATGACAGAATTGTCGTTCGATTTAAATTACAAAGGTATCGACATTGGATTAATAGATCCATTTTTACCAATTTCTTTTTTATTTCGCGCAAAATTGAGAAATATAACAATATTGAAAGCCGTCGCTAAAATTAATTTTTGGTATATACGTATATCATATATAGATACACTTTTTAAATTTGTCATTGATGATAAACAATTATTAAACGTAATTTAACTATTCCAAAGATAAATTTTTTGTTTTATTAATTAAATTTGATGTCACATAAATATACGCAATTATCCGTTTTTATCGAATGAAAAAATTCATGTCTATGACAAAAACGTGATTTTAATAACTAATTTTACTATATACATTCTCCTTACCTATATATTGTCTATTATTACTCTTGCAATTTCTTAAAAACACGCGGCGATAGTAATAAAGAAAATAGAAATAAATTTTTAATGCTGGGCATTAAATTGCAATCCATCTCGTTTATATTTGCTACGACATAATCCAAAAATCATCATTTTGTAGCTATTTGCAGAATACATACAAAAATAGTATACTATAGTATAATATACATATGTAATTACGTTATATATTAAAAATTTTCTCAGTATTTTCGTATACGATTTTCGACAATAAGATATCCCTGATCCCTTCAAATTCTACATACACAAAAACCACCATCGATCAGCGCATCCGCTCCACTATAAGGAAAGATCGTCGAAAACTTGGGAAAGTCTCGCAATAGCACGCGAAGGCTATTAAATTTGAAATTACCAGGTAATTAATATTCAAGCTGGCCTCGTGCGGTCGTCCACCGTCGTCACTCGCTTAACCCTGCACCTCTAGGGGCTGAGTCAATACGTAATGCAATTACTTGACAAGCGAATGGCGGTTTGCTGCAGCACTTTCCGCGCTCCTGCCACATCATACCCGACGTTAGTGCATCCTCCTCGCTCCGTGACGCGTTTCTACGAGGAGAACGACGTGCGTTGCTTTATCGGTGTTTGTTCCTATCGCGGTTCCTTGTGTGTGTGTGTGTGTGTGTGTGTGTGTGTGTGTGTGAGCGGGGATGTTGTTATGCAAGGAACGTGTTTAACTTTAGTGAGCCGCGTAACCATATTGCCCGAATGCATGTGCAGCCGTGCGCCCCGCCAGGAGGGCGATATCGCGAGGAATATAGCGGATATAATGGCTGTTGCGAGCACTTACGCTTTAGTGCGTGCGAAACGTCGCCGTTGAGTACCTTAAAGAGCCCTCGGAATGAGCGAACAAATGCAATAGAATATCGGAGATAATCGATGGAATACTATGTTTCATAATTGAAATATAATCGCCGATTAATACGAATATATTTAATAATTTTCGGATGATCACGCATTTAGTTATATAACGGAGTATTTGATAACATTACGCGTGATTATACGCATTGTACAGACTAACGGGAATCAGTCAAAAATGAGTAATCTAATCGACATCGAATACTGTTTGATATTTTTATCATCTTTAATCTCTTATCATAATTATTTTTATATTAATTGACCAATTACAAATATTTGTGTAAGATTTCTATTGTCTTTCGACCAATTCTACGTAACACGGTATATGCTTTTTGACTTTACGTCTTTGTAGAATTGGCTGGAAGACAATAGAATTTTTACAGAAAAATTCGCAATTGCTGAATTAACATAGAAACAATTACAAGGTCAAAAATAATAAAAATATCAACTAATATTCGATCATTTATCAATATCGATTTGATTAATCATTTCTGTCTGGAAAACGTATTCTTTATATTCTTTAGAGTGGAATCATCTCACTAAAAATTAAAAATTATTGAAAATTAAAAAAATTGATTGCCATTTTTTCAAGAGTGACGGCATTTTTATTTTTTAGAGTGAGATTTCACTCCAAAGAATTTAAAGAGTACAGATGTCAGTAGAGTCGTCAGTGAAAGATTTTTCTGTCAATCATTCCATGGAATGTCGTATGGTTTCCGCTTTTCCTTCACTCGAAGGAACGGCGTAAATAGATCGGTGACTGATATCATTAGCTTAAGTGAAGCTCGAGATACGTACACCATTGTCGATGCATGCGCATCCACGAAACCACGTCGGTGCCGATATCGCGTACAATGTGCGGTATGATAAATGCGGGTATACAAACGGGCAAAGGCACACGGGAAAATGTACGATGTGAAATAAGATACCGTCTTATAGACGATGCATCAGCCCATATGATCGCCTGACAACGGAAATTAAGTCGCTCGCGGCGTGTGTCAAGTCGTACGTATCGCCAGATAAATTTGAACATGGAATGATAACTCGGCAGTTTCAAGAAACACATTGCGAACGACATTTGGTTATAACTCTAAAATATTGTATGCGAAAGTGCGCGCGCGCGCGCGCGCGCGCGTGTGTGTGTGTGTCATTAATTAGTGTCATGTGATATCGAAAGCGTTTCTAGAGATTAAACTAGAGACCATATCATTCGCATTTTCCATTCTTTTTTACAATATGTTTCATAATAAAAATTTCGAATAACCAGAAAAAACGCGATCGATACGCGAGCGTTTCAAATGTATTAGTAGTGATCGAGTAAGGAACGTATCCAGAATAATTAGCCGATATGTCGATATAAGTAATCAATATCGAATACTCAGTGATATTTTTATTATCTTTGATCTCATCATAATTTCCGATCTTATCAGAAATTTTGTGTTAATTTAATAATTGCAAATATTTCTATAAAATTTTTATTGTTTTCTGGTCAAGTCCAGATAGAATTTATGCAAAGTCTGAAAAAAGCAGTTTATACGATGTAGAATTAAGTGAAAGACAAAGAATAGTTTTATGTGAATATTCGCAATTGGTTAACATAAAAACAATTATGATAAGATTGAAGATGATAATAATATCAAACAATATTCAACATTGATATAACTCGAAAAACGAAATTTTCTTTTTTTCTTTGCAATGTTTTATTCTTTTTCTGCAAAAAACTAAAAAAAATGACATTTTTTTTATTACGTTGTTATAGTAAATAAGCAATGTAAACTACTATTTAATCGGCATTGAAAATTCATATATTTCTTTATTATTATCGACGTTGATTTCGACTAATTATTTCTGCCTGAGATATATATCGATTAAAATTGATCAGACCAGCGTGCATCTGTACACGAGTGTTATTCTCGAAAGAGTAAGAGGTATACTCGACTCCATCAAGCCGTATAACCATTAGATTAAACGCATGTGCAAGGCATTATGTAGATTCAATGTGGGAATCTGACTCACTTGCACAAATATCTTGGATAATCGACGTAAATTGATCGCGAGAAAGATTTTCTGCGCACATTAACAAGTGCAGAGCGCGAAAATATCGATCGGTGGCACCATCGGTGAAAATTTAATTAAATCACACACGTAATTTAACGGATCCAGCTGTCGCTAATAAACTCAGCGCAACAGAGGCACCGGTCAAAAGTTATAATTACGCGAGATATAGCGAATTTAAATGAATATCGCGAGAAGGGATGCACAGATAAACGGATCTCGACGCGTAGATGCGCATTTTGTTACACGCCTTTCATTTACATTTTACATTCGAGACACAATCGCGTCACTGCTCCTCTCTCTATCTCTGTGTGTTCTCTCTGTATTAAAATTTGACGTCGCGTCGGTGAGATTAAAGCTAAACCGCAAGCTGGAAAATCACCGGCCCTCTCGGACGAAATCTGACGCACTATACAGCGCTGCGCCAGAAAGGAGGAAACTATAGATACGTGCATTGTTGCATAGCGGTCGTGTGTTGTCCTGGACACTATTACCGGTCCAGCATACACATGGATGCACCGCAACGCATGCTACCGCGCGTTCATTCGGGGGTTACACAATATTTCTATCCACGGGTAAAGCTATAGCGCTTTACTCTATCAACGCAGCGGAAAATAATTTTGTTTTTTTTTCTTTTTTTTTTTAATTTTTTTTAATTTACTTTCGTAGCAGAAAATATCGTAAATATTATTAGTTATTAAATTTAAATAAAAATATCTAACTAAATTATAATAAGAAATAATAAGTTTATAGGAATTAAATTTAGAAAACAGAATTGTCATCTGACTGCTATTAAAAAATAACGTTATGTAAAAATAATGTTTTGATTTGATAAAATAATTATCGTTTTCCATCACTAATCAGAGAGCTACATTTAATCTAATTAAAGACGGTAATATTTTTGTTAATTTTATGTTTATTTACACACGGTATACATATTTTATTTATTTATACAAAGTGGAGCGCGTAACTCACGATAAAAGAATTCATAATCTGCAAAAATTTATTTAAACGATAACCAATATTTATAAAAAAATCAATGTTTATAAATACTAACATAGACAGAAACAATCAATAACGAAATAATATGACAGCCAAGTTATTTTCAGTTGTACAAGCGTATCTAACAAATTTTCAAAATTAATTTTCTTAAAAACGAAACACCATATGAAAAAATGTATCACATTTTTTGTTTTTTTTTTGTTTTTTTTTATAAACGATTATTCTCTTTTCGATTGTACGACAAATTACATTCCATCCTATATATCATGGAATGTTATTTTTTATATTTATTTGTATATCATATATTTTTTTCATTTATCTACGATTTGATCGAACAAAAAGAATGCATTGGTGCAAATAAAATCCTATTCAAAGTAACGTCAGTATCGATTGATAATAATATGTTTATACACATATTCGCGGCAACAGTTAGCGTATTTAGAAATAAATAGAATCACGACGGGTGAAAGGATTACGGAGCTTTCGTCAAAGGATAGAGAAAGCTCAGAATGGCCGGCAGTAAAGCAGGTCGTGCAGTAAGGTTGAAGATCTCTGCTACAGGATCAGCGAGCTTTATTCCATAGACCGTTCACCTGTCGTACGCCATGGATATTCACTCTAAGGAGCGGAAATACGTGTGTGACACGAGTGCGCGCGCACGCGTGTGCGTGTATAAGAGACTCATAAAGGAGGATTACACGATGAAGAGAGTCGAACACTTATTGCACACAATGCTTGACGAACATTAAGTTCGCAGTTGAGCGTTTCTATTGTCATCGTGTTGAATTCAACAATAAACAAATACATCGACCGCCATTCAACATCTGTATAGAAGATGATGATCTATAAAGCGAGCTCGCAGCAATTGCCTGTATGACCGGGTATGTATGTGAACGTGTAATGAATGAACATAAGAAGAGTAAGAGAAATTTACGAGGAAATAATTTAATACCTTGATATGTGTATTAAGATGCAGGGATTATATACTATTTATATGTAGACCTAACAAACAAGCAGACATTAAAAACGTTATTTTGATATCAAAGTGACAAATAATGCCGGCTGGATATATATGTATATATATATATATATATATATATATATATAGATACATATTTCTCGTATTTAGTTAATAAAGTCAGTTAAGATTGTCAAAAAATTAAGAAATAATAATGAATTAATTAATTAATAATCTTGACTAGTCTCGTGTTTTGCTTTATCTTAAAGCGCTAATTTATCGTCCCGAAATTTCGTTTACGCTGTTTACTCAGGTGTTCTAACAGAAACCTGCATGTACATAATATATATATAGCTAGGTTACCAAATCCGTATCGCTCTCAGCTCCGTTAAAGCAACAAATGAAGCTCTTTCGGAAATCAATATCGTCATACCATTAGTATAATGCGATTGTGCGGTATTAAATTAAATATCATTTTGCGTGCATGTTTAACAAGTCAACATGGAATAATTGCTAATTATTACAGAAAGCATAGTACCCAAATAATCAAGCAAGCGTTTCATGATAACAAAAGAAGATAACAAAATAGCTTTGAATGAAGGGAACGAGAATCAAACGATCAAACCTTTAATTTAATCTGATTAATTCTCTGTAATATCAAAATATTAGAATTTCGAAAAATTTCTATTTAATGATTTCTATTTAATGGTAATCATACCTGAATATAATTTTCACGATAAAAGTAAGAGACAAAAATTATTTATATTTAATCGACTTTCGATATTTTCTATTCTTGACGAATCGACACTCAATATCATATAATTTTAAATATCACAAAAAGAAAAAAAAGAAAGGTATTATAAAGTACGCGACATTCGTTTAACGAAGCATCGAGTCCTGCTTCCTACCGATACATCCCGCTCTTGTCCAGACAGGCAGATTGAAATTGGACGCAGTGACGCGAATTATTATAATCCCAACCTATACAGCGTTGGCGGCGGTAGTACGGCCCGGAGGCGTTTTTCGTAGCTCTTGTATCGCGAAGTATGTAATATCGAGTTCCGTCGTTCCCATCTACGAAGCCGGATTTCTCTCCCGGGTTATCGTCCCGGCTGCACGTACGGACGTACACGTCGGGATATATATATCGGCGCTTGTCCGACGTCCAGACGAGCCTTTAGGCGATGAGAAAAGGAGTCGAATCGCCTGCGGAAATGCTCGTACGAAAATCCTATGACACGTCCAAATGACACGGAAGGAACGATCGTCGAATACACGACCGACCGAAAAAAAATCAGGAAATCTGACACGTGCGAAAAAATCTAAAGGAATTATTATTATAAAATAAATGATTATACTGAAAAAAGAGTTATGATAATAGTTATAGCAAATACTGAATGATATGAAATAATATCAATTAAATGTTCGGTTAATGATAAGCAAAATTTTACATTTCCAGATATTTAATAACAAATTAAATAAAATGTACAAATATCTGACGACTCTGAGAGTAAATCTAACAGTGAATAAATTGTGATGCAACATTGTTGTTAATTGCAAATTGTAATAAATTTAAATTTGCACATCAATATCCACATTGGCTCGATTTGATATTTTTCAATTTATTTACTATTATATAATATTTAGTAAGTATTATCAAATATATAATAATGTAACTAACTGATTGATAATACTTACTAGATATATATAAGAAAATAAAATTATTTTTGATTATATTAACTAAACATTTTTGATTGACATTATTTCATTCAACATTTGATAGCTATTACCAAACTCTTTTTTTCAATGTACAAATGTTCTTCAATATCCTGAATTTCAATGCTTGAATTTTTCTATTTGAATGGAAAATATCTGTCTTTTGCGTCATTTTTTTAAGCAATACAACTGCATCAGCACGCATCTTTTTCCTCTCTCAGCATACGCATATTCTCTCTCTCTCTCTCTCTCTCTCTCTCTCCCCCTCTCTCTCTCCCTCCGCAATCTTAGATTGTCGAATCGTATATCGCGTACGGAAACATAAATCTGACAGTCGTAGGAATCTATGAACAAAAGTGGAGCCACTTACATGCGCGTAAAGCAGAATTTATGAGAGACGCGGGAATATAAATGCGCGACGTAATAAATTCCCGTCTTGGATGCCGGGTATATGTATGAGTAAAAGGTGGAGGAGAAAATCTTTCTCTCCCGATATGTGGGTCCCGAAGGATACTAACGATACCGTTCAGAGCTTTCATAGACTCCAGGGACACTTTAAGTATACGAACTAAAAGCAACCCCATTACTTTTCCGTCGCTGTCACACAAACACTAAATAATATTCCCTTTTCCACAATGGTAGTAATTTTTTACTAATCTTTTAATAATAATCTTAATATATTATAATTTTAATAAATACGAAAAATTATATCCCGCTAAACAAAGTACATTCCATTTATAATATTATAATACTTCTTTTAATAAATGTTATATAAGACGATATTATATGTAATAATTATATTATTGAATAGGAAATTGCAACATTACGTGTGTGTGAAGTAATATTACTGTTATGTTTACTAGAATGTTTATATACATATAAGTATCTATAAAATACCAAATACATTTTTTCCCTCTACATTTATTCGTATATTTCTTTAAACCAAGTTTTCAGGTATTTTATAGAGAGCAAATCAAATTTAAGATCGATTACAAATTTCCTCGCCGTGCCATTACGTGGCACAATTTTGTCCTAACGGCTTTCCGTGAACCGTATAGAAAATCGAAAGCGCGCGAAGGGTGAGAGAATGTTTGAACTTAATCGCGGCGACGGGCCCACCCTCATCTTCGACCCCGTTCAATATCTTAACTACTTTACCCGACGCGACCTGGCCCCGATTTAGCCGACCGCGTGCGACAACCCCTTCCCTCACTCCGGTTTCGTCTGTCTAACTTACGAGCCCCATCCTATCATCCCCGACGCTATTTGGACCGGCAACTTCGCAGTTCGCGATGAGATGCATGGAAATCGAATCGCTTTAATAACACTGATAGCTGATAGCAGTCGCAGCATCCTCGATCGAAAAAACCACCAACTCACCGACGTCTTAAAAAAGGAGACCTCCTTATCTATCCCATCCTTCGTCGTATCGACTCTCTCATCCCTCTTGCTCGGGGTAAACGACTGTCACGATGGAATCTTCAAAAGTTAGTCATCTATCGACATTTGTGACATAAAATGTCACTTTTCTCTGTTAGACTTCTTTATGGATATCATATTTTTTAATTTCATTTACACTGTTGGAAAATTTGTATTAAATTTAATATAGTTCAATGGTCCATTCAAAATTATGTATTAATTTAACGCAAGCTAAATATGTTAGAAGGTTACATTACTGTTATGTAAAATATTATGTAAAAGAATAAACAAAAAAGGTAATATAGTTTGTAAACAAGCACATTTTATTAGTAAAATTAATATTTATAATATTGTATGTTAACTCATTTTATTCATTCCTCTTAGAATTTAAGTTTTAAAACACATTTTTTTATGTTATTTGTTCACTTACTCATTATGTTATTTTGACACTAAGAAATGTTGGATATCAATTTAAAATAAACTACTTAAATAACATAATCACATTATGTTAAATTAACATTCATTTGAAAATATTACAATTTCAACAAAAATTTTAACAAGAACTTGACTGTTTCCACACACAAATATGAAATATTTTTTACTGTGTACGACAATCTTAGGAGAATCGAATCTCGATTGCATTCATCATTGTAACTGCGATTTACTTTTCTCAATTGCATTCATCATTGTAATTTGCGATTTACTTTTATGTTTGTATTAAAGCCATCTTTTTATTTAAACAAAGATGAGGTACAAAGCAAATATAAAAATCAGAATAAAAATGTATATGTTATTGAAGTTTTCCGAACCGATTGGCATCGATTATAATGCCAGTTATTAATGCTATCGACATAACCGAGAACTGCTCCTTCAAAGGGAGAGTATGTAATAACGAGTTGTAGAACCACAATAATCACAATGCGAATCAGAATTCTCATTTCGCAGTCGCTTTGCCGCGCATTCGATTTAATTGTTCGATATATGCGAGAAACGATTAAAACACCGTAAAACCGCCAAGCTGAAATACCGAATTCACGGAAACACGCACACAGGCATGCGCGTCTGCTCGATTTTCCATAAGGTCGCTGGATCGGCCGAGAACGGAATTGCATCACGTAACCGCTCCCTTGATATTGCACCGCACACCCACGGATTCGATTAATTTTTTACGATCGTCCAATCAGTGGGACGGATGAAACCGCTTGAATTAACCGTTCTATTAGAAGCTTTTTGGTCCGGATCGATCGCAGAATGTGATAACGTCTTACGATAAGTCATTCTATCGAAACTACTTACTTATTACACGATTAAAATACTCCGTTCCTATATGAGATACGTCGTGGCGTAAAATTAAATTAAAATGAAAAATAATTTATACAATGATAAATAATATTACTATTATCATTACAGTTACAAAATTTTTCGCAAATTCATATAATAATAGGGAGCCTAAGTCTCGATTTTCTTGACAGAAAAATATCACTGCTTATCCAGACAGTACATATGTTTAAATCAGGACATAATTTTTGTCTTATAAAAATATTATTATAAGATACAGTATTTATTTATTAAAACGTTTTATTTCCGATTTTGACAAGTGTATAATTTAGTATTATAGTTTTTAAAATTGCAATGAAAAACAATAATTTAATTTAAAAATAAGAACGCTAAAGGAATATATAAATGCAGCTGGGAAATAAAAGTATGTGGTTACAACTATAACACTATTACTACAATTTTCATGGAATAATAATATACGGAAGGCAAATAAAAAAGATACAAGCCTATTTAGCCAGGACTACAATAACGATATAGTTCTACTAGTGCCATCTAGCATAGATTCACCGAAAAGTAGCGACAAGAATTCTAGAATAACCGATAATGTAGTGCTTCATTCCGATAACTCATTTTTATATCCATTTTTGTAATCAAACTAGTAAACATTATACGCTATTAGGTGTACTCAAAATATGAAACAGATGAACAGATGTTTGAAGTTTGGCGAAAGCGAGAAAGAAAATTTGAAAATAAGTCCAGTGGAACAAACCAGTGCACAACAAAAAAAGCATCTTTTTGCGACTGACTGTCGGCATACGACGTCACCTGGCACGTTGCTCTAAAATTCTGTTGCTATTTTTCAGAGTTTCTGTGATATTGGGATCTGAGGGAAAAAGAAGAATAAAATATATTGATCATTCTCTCAAAATACTCTTGAAATAAGGCTATAAAAGATTTGGAATCATGGTGATATCCAGTAAGTCTCTGCACATATAATATATTATTATTACAATATGTAATCAGAATTAACATAAACGTTTAACTACTTATGTTATTGAAATATGTCTATGTCTGTTTAGAGTTTACAAATCAAAGCAAGGAGGAACGTATGGTAATAACAATCGGAGAGATAATACAGGAGTTATTAAAGGCACACAATGAAAATCGAAACATTGATCTAAATAAGTTAAAGACACGAATTTCTTCAAAATATGGCTTGGATTCTTCCCCAAGATTGGTTGATATTATTGCAGCAGTGCCTAGTTATGCTAGAAATATACTTGTACCGAAATTAAAGGCTAAACCTATCAGGACTGCTAGTGGGGTTAGTTTAACTTATATCAGATCTGCTCTTTGTAACTGGACAAGTGTATCTTTGCACTTAAAATAAAGTAGATGATTTAAAATTTGGCAAAAGCAAGATAGAAAGTTTTAGTACAATCCAGTGTTGCAACAAAGAACAGACTTACTATATAACAATTTTTACAAACAAAAAATAATAGAGCTATTGCAGATTGCTGTTGTAGCAGTAATGTGTAAACCACACAGATGTCCACATATTAATATGACAGGAAATATTTGTGTTTATTGCCCTGGTGGTCCAGATTCTGATTTTGAATATTCAACACAATCGTATACAGGATATGAACCTACATCGATGAGAGCTATACGCGCAAGATATAATCCTTTCTTACAAACTAGACATCGTGTTGAACAGGTAAAGCAAGTGCTTCTATTGTATCTCAGATAATTTCAATCTTTCTGTATTTATAAACATATAGTCATATATATAACATTATATTTTTAGTTGAAACAGTTGGGTCATAATGTTGACAAGATTGAATTTATTGTTATGGGTGGTACTTTCATGTCTTTGCCAGATGACTATAGAGATTATTTTATACGAAGTTTACACGATGCGCTGTCAGGTCATGTAAGCAATAACGTTGACGAAGCAGTGAGCTATTCGGAACGTAGTACTACAAAATGTATCGGCATCACTATTGAAACTCGACCTGATTATTGTCTCAAGAAGCATCTTTCAGATATGTTACGTTATGGGTATATTTGCTTTTTTAAATAGAATATTTGAGATTATAATAAAATTTATGCAGTTATTTATGATAAGAATTAAAATTCGATAGGTGCACACGTTTAGAAATTGGTGTACAATCAATATATGAAGATGTAGCGCGTGATACTAATAGAGGACATACAGTACATGCCGTATGTGAGAGTTTTCACCTAGCAAAAGATGCTGGATTCAAGGTGATAGCTCACATGATGCCAGATTTACCAAATGTCGATTTGGAACGAGATATCGCCCAATTTAAAGTAATGTTGTTGCTATATGTATAGAACAATGTTAACTTACTCAATTATTTTGTATTAATACTTATAGTTTTGTATCAATTTTTAGGAATTCTTCAAAGATCCTGCGTTTCGAGCAGATGGATTAAAAATTTATCCAACATTGGTTATACGTGGCACTGGCTTGTATGAATTGTGGAAAACTGGCAGATATAAAAGCTATGCTCCCAGTGTATTAGTTGATCTTATAGCTCGTATTCTAGCTTTGATACCACCATGGACTCGCGTTTATCGCGTACAACGCGACATACCTATGCCATTAGTAACGTAATTATAATAGTAAATTACACAAGCAAATAATAGACTTATAATAAATAATGCTACATGTCATGTTTCTTTTTATATAAAAAAATATATAGTTCTGGTGTAGAACATGGGAATCTACGTGAGTTAGCTCTAGAAAGAATGAAGGATATGGGCACGGATTGCCGTGATGTTAGAACGCGTGAAGTAGGGATTCAAGAAATACATCACAAAGTGCAACCCTATGAAGTAGAGCTTATCCGACGTGATTACGTAGCGAATGGCGGATGGGAGACATTTCTGTCATACGAAGATCCCTTACAAGATATTTTAATTGGCCTACTCAGATTAAGGAAATGTTCTACCAACACATTCAGGTGTAACTTATATCACATCTGCTACTATTTTTTTTTCTCCAGTAATACTTCACATTATTTAAGTAATACTCATTTTCAATCGAATAGAATTAATATTAACAACATACTTCTTTACACAACTATCTTTTATTTTATTTTAAAATAAAATGTTTTATTTTAAGCAATACCATCTAAATATTTAATCACTAGCTACATTTAAAAATAATAAATTAATGTTAATTAAATTCAATTATTTACTGTGGTAATACAAAATATTCTATCTTTAAAAATTCTTTAATATATTTTATTAATAAAATATATTTTTAAAATATATTTTGAAACATATTAATTTTAATTCAGTTCAAGAGATATGACTTTCTATCTTGGAACTTGGAAGATGGATTTCTTTAGATATATAAATATAAATACAAATTAAATAAGTTTCCGAAATGAGTTATTTGCATATAATATTGTCTATTTTTCTTTTAGGCCGGAATTAAAAGAAAAAACTTCTATAGTAAGAGAGCTTCATGTTTATGGCAGTGTAGTACCTGTTAATGCTCGCGATCCCACAAAGTTTCAACACCAAGGCTTCGGTATTCTATTAATGGAGGAAGCTGAACGAATCGCAAAAGAGGAACATCAATCACATAAAATTTCCGTAATTTCAGGTATATTATAAATAATGTTTTTACGTGCAAAAACTATTATTTTTATTATTAGATGATTACCATAAAAACTGATCAAAGATTTAAAAATTAATATTATTTTGCAGGTGTTGGTACACGTAATTATTATAGAAAATTGGGTTACGAACTTGACGGTCCATACATGTCTAAAATGCTTATATAAATAACGAAAATAAATTTTGAGAAAAAGAAATAAAAAAATTAGAAAATAATTTTTCAGATAATGAAAGAAAGGTAGAGATGTAGAATAAATATGTAAATATTACATATAAGTATTGTCGAAAATTGTAAATTAACGCCCTCAAAAAGTTAAATAAATTAATAAGAAAAAAAAAGAAAATAAATAAAAGTGAAGGAAGAAAAAATGTAAAAAAAAATAAAGAATCCTGTATTCTTTGAAATAAAAACAGAATAAACATAAGTTTCAACATATAAAAGTATAGTTTCATTAATTATAATATAATAAAATTTTACATATCTTCCGAATTAAAATTGATATAATATTTTAATTAATAATAAAATACATTAAAAAGAGTGTATTTAGAGATACAACATTTTATATTATCTACTATATGATAAGTAATTAAATTTAATGAACAAACATTAAATTTATTATTTTTAAAGGTAGCTAGCAATTATAAAAATCGTAGATCATGCTATTGCTTTAATAAAAAAATATAAAAACATTATATTTGAAATTATTAATATTAATTATATTCAATTGCAATTAAAATATTACTTTAAATATATTCTTATTTAAATATATTATTTAAATATATTCTTAGATGCTATTATTCCCAATTATTTTACTTAAATATTGGATACTTAAAAAATTTGGAATTCTTAAAAAGATTGTAATCCTAGTACACATATATATGCGTACATATATGTATATAATTTTAAACTTCCAATATGCATAAAACGTTACAAAATTAGAAAATATATGCTTTTCGTATCTACTATTGTTCAATTCATATTTGAGAAAGATACAATCGCTATATTGTTTTATTCGTGACAATGACGAATTATGTATATAATAGTAATATAAAAGAATAATTAATATAAAAGAATTAATTTACTGACCGTAAAACGATGTATTCGGTGATCGCGACATTGGCGGGAATGGACGTGAAGGGAATCGATGCCAAGCGCACAAAAACGAACTCTCAGTGCTAACCGATACAAAAATTACGACATTAACGATTACATATGACACTCGATATGTTACGATGACTATATGGCATCCTATCGAAGATATTCGCGATAATTTTTCGTACGCCAGATTATTTCGGACGGTAATAATCGCGGAAAATGCGGAGCGATTTGAATGTGACTTTACGCGACGCGTTCAATATGGCTACGTCCCGATGTTCACTTTCGATGCTGAAAATCTACAGTGCGCGTCACATATATTGTATTAGGTTTACAGCACTGACAGAGAATCTCGAAACGCAGCAGGTTCACGTGATTCGAAATCTTCAAAAATTTTTGCACAAATGAGATAAATACATATTCGGATGTCGAAAAAAGAGAAAGTGAAGATGCTCAGTGCAAAAAGTACAGAGACAACACAAACAGATCTTATATCACAATTTGAACTTTGAAGTCCACTGTGAAAAGCGCAAGTGGCGGGTTTTTTAAATGGTAGGTATTTCGTAATAATTACTCAGACAACTTAATTTAATCTTCTGTCGCATGATGGCGCAACGTGACAAATTTAAAGATTTGATTAATTTATTTATCTACTTTATTAATTATTTATAAAGTATTAATTTTATTATCTACTTACGTGCGCACGTATTTTTAGATAATTTTACTATTTAATAATGTTTACAATGTTATTAATTTTAAACTATATTTTAAAACCTCATAAATATGAAATGTGCACATAAAAGTAAATCTTTTATATGATCTTCGTTATATAAATGACTTGCTTGTCAATATAATGTCCAGCTGATATTATTCTTTTACATTATAATGACTAATTACAATAATTAATTTTTAATTGTCAACGATAAAATCGTTATACAATAATATAATAGTGCTATAATATATAAAATGCTACAATATATAAGAAAAATTTCTTGAAAAACTACTAATAACAAATGCGAATTAAGTGCTTATCAAGAATCTTCGAAAAAAACAGCAATCATTGTTATGTTTCTTAAACTTTTTTTTCGCTTACTACAAACATTATCGTTTAATACTTTTTTAGAACTTCTCTGAATTCTAAATTTTCAACATTTTAAAGAGCATTATAGTATTCTTTTATCTTCAAGCCTACTTCAAGCCTGCTAAAATAATAAACTATATGATATAACGAAATGACTACATAATTAATCACATATAAATAAACGTACATAATTGCATTCTAAATTATCGCCTGCGTATTAGAGACTCTCCGGGGACAGCAGTCTTCAATTTCCGTAATCTGTGGCGAGATTAAGGTAGTTTTACAATCTTCAAAGGATCACCTCGCTCCTGGCGAAGATCAAACTACCGTAATCTGTTACTACCTCGAAACCACGGAGGGTCACGCTATCTTTTTCCTCCCCCCCCCCCCCCCCCCCGCCCCTCTCTCTCTCTCTTCTCTGATGACAGGCCGACAGGGGGCCGTCGCGAGTAAACAAAAGCGAGTTGTCTCGCTGGCTTTAGAACGGTGTCGCAGGTGGTAATGGTGGTATACGCCAGTATACGCCAGTGTACGCCAGTGTACGCGTTGTATCAGTTGTATGTAGTGTATGTACATCCACACTGAAAGCTGTGTACGCACGCGAGTGTCGTTTACGACGCGGGACTTGCGGGTTCCCATGTCCTTTGACTGTTCGAGAGAAGGTGGCACCGCGCCGTGGCTCGACCGTTGAGATGTGGTGGACGACGCGTAGCGTAGTCTGGCGGGATCGTCGACGGCGAATCGACAGCTAAATAAAGAGAAATAAGGACGAGGTGGCCGACGACCGCCATCCAACGGACTCCCGCGGGAGTCCCGTGTCCGCATTAATCGCCTTGTCAAAGCCCAGTCAAAGCGAGCCGATCAGAGTAAAAGGAGGAGTCGCGAGTAAGGTAAGGATATCTCTCATGATGAATCCCGTTCGATCGTAAGGATGAAATCCTTGGATAAGGCGTAATAGACGACTCCAATTCCGTGAATGACGTAAATCCAGAATAAGGTTATGTTTTTACGCGAGCTTTTTTTTTCTACTCGAGGCAGAACCGCGCGTATCGCTGTTCGATAATTGCAGCTGTATCTTAAGTAATGTGTAAACAGGAAGAATTTTCACGACTTTTTGCGATCGCAATCGTTGTGATTGCGCTGCAATTGTGTTTGATGAAGTGCGCTTGATCGTGGTTGATAGCATTCACATATTACGTTGTGTATTGTGAGAAAATTTCGTGAGAGCAAGTCTCTCACATATGTATGTAACAAAAATACATAAAAAACGACAAAGAGACTCTGACATTTGAACATTTGGCATCAAAATGTATTTAAGAGAATGTATTGCGCACATTTTCACAAATACAATGTGTTAATATTTAAATAAATGAAAGTTGTATAAATAACTTCATATTTTTATTTAACAATATACTCTAATTTATTTCCTTTGTTTTTTATTGCTATAATACTATAATTTAAAAAATAATGACAAAAATCTCAATTGTTTTGTGTAAATACTTTAAACAGTGAAAACGATTTATGCAAAGTTATCGTAATACAGAAATGAGTTGTTTTGTAAATAATTAGATTAAAATTAATATGGTTTATTTACAACAATTAATCTCTACGTTGCGATAAAATTTTACATAAATCATATTGAATAATTAAAACATTTATAATGGATTTTAAATTTTTATCATTATTTCTTAATTGCATTTCCATTAAAGCACATGTAAAAGCACTTCTTTTTTTATTAAAATAATTTTTAATGCAACTTCTAAATCGTTATTAAATTTTTATGTTATTTTTAATTGCGATCTAGAATAATTTGTAATTTTTTAAAAACATTTCGAGGAAGCTCGCTTGTTATTATTCTTATTAATGCTAAATTGTTGCTTTTTTTATTGTTATATACATTGTACATGCACAATGCATAATGATATCTTAAGCGATAGCTTATCTTTACGGTTACTAATGCGCAAATTCCTTTGTAAATATAGTTTTTTTTTTTAGTTTATTCTTGTAAAGTTTATTCTAATGAATTTTTTTTATTTCAAATTTTAGACAATTATTGCATTGCTATATAAATAATATTTATTGTTCCTCTAAGCTCTCACAAATTATTATTGTTATTTTCTTTGAATGTATTCTATCCTCGTTCTTAAATTTAAGAAATTTAAAATGCTTAAATGCATTCCTATCGCTTCTAATGACCTATCAACTAATATCAACTATAAATTTTTAAATATACATTTCCAAACGAGTTTAGTTTCTAAATTTATACTTTCATACCAAATGTTAAACGAATTATACATATAATTTTACTATTCTATCTGTCAGTATATTTGTCTTGCTCTTATTCTTGCTTTTAAAGATCAAACATTCCAATCGCTTTTGGTATTCTATTAATTTCAAATTTTAAACGCGCTTCTAAACGAGTATCTAAATTTCTAAACTTAATTTCATATCAAAGCCTAATTGAATTATGTCATCTTGCCATTCTTTTATTACGCACTTTAAAAAATATCGATGTGCATTTAATATCATGCGGTGATTTGCATTTAAAATGAAAATCTCTGGTGTTTATATTAATCATCATGGTGTTTAAAAACCCATTAATATTAACACCAAATACAGTGAAAATTATATAGACACTATTTATGTGTTGAATCGATATTTTTTGAAGTGCATTCTTATTCAAAACAAGAATTTATTTTTTTTTTATATTACAAAATTGGAGAAGTGACACATACGCAAACAATAATTATTTGTTTCAAATATTTTGAATTTTTAAGAAAGTTTATATCCACAAATCTGTCATATGTTTATCACAAGAATCAAATTTATTCAAAATATATTTTGAAGTTAGTGTAAGTCTAATACTTCGATCAAGATTATTAAATTAACAAATTCGATTTGCTTAATAATCATATAAAATAATTTCGATCAATTTTATAATATTCTTCAAAAGAAAATTCTTATTTTGAATACATATTAATATTTTTTAATAAAAATTTATGATAGATGCATTTTAAGATTATTATCAAGAAAATATTCTTTGTAAAAGACCAATTAAAATAAGTATTACTTAAAAAAAAGAAAGGAAATTGAGTAATCACTTTTTTTTAGAAATAGAATGATATTTTTCTGTGTGTAGTGATCTGTCAATTTCAAAATTCAAAATACGCGTTTCTAAATAAATATTGAATTTTTCAAACTTAATTTTGTAGCAAATGTTAATCAAATTATATTTATTATCTTATTTATCATTACATTCGTTTTGCTCTCATTTTTGCATTTAAAAACTCAGCTTTTCAATAATTTCTGATGATCTGTTATTATATCATTCTGATGATCTATTATACTTCAAATTGCAAAACACGCGCTTTCCCACGCAAGTGTAAAAAATTTTTAAACTTAATTTGATATTAAAAATTAATCAAATCATGTCATCTTGTCATCTTATTTGTCATTATACTCATTTTCGTATTTAAATTCAGAATTTTAATCGCTTCTAGTGTACTCGTTTCCTACGACTCTGATTGTCGTCTATATATGCATAAAATAGCCAATCGCTGCTCGCTAAGCGACCAATCGTGCTCCACGGCATTATATATCGATAGTTCACCGCGACTATTATTAAATTTGTCCTTAACAATCGTCAGGACTATCGCTCGCGGATTGCCAGCTCGTATCACGGAGTTAATTCGCGTCTTTCGTGCAGTGCCGTGTAACACGGTCGACGAGGCATTTAAATCGAATGTCTCGCTCGTCTCGTCTCGTCTCGCCTCGCCTCACCTCGCTTCGCTTGGCGAAATCTCACGGTGAAAGTCGACCGGGAGCGACTTTAAAGTGACGCCGATTTTCGAATGAACGGGTAGAGAGGGAGCGAAAAAGCGCACCTTCGGTAAGTGGCCGTCTCTCGTGGCCGCCACACCGCATACCCGAAAGAGGTGAACCACCGGCAAAATTTTATATATTTGCGCCTGAAGCTGAAACGGCTGAAACTTAGCCATCCGATTTTTGATTCGACGCATTTTAACACGTGTCAGACTTAGCGTTATTATTACTTACAAAAACAACTTGTTATTATTATTTTATAGCAAAATAACACAATTTGTCACAATTTGAAATATAGATTTCTCTAGAAATCTATTACCTCCACACTTCAAAATATCGTATTTTCAAATAAACATCTAAATATTGAAATTTAATTGCATATTAATTGTTAACATTGTCATTATACAGTTATACAATTTTTGCAAAAACAAAAACAATTTGCGTTATATTCTTTCGTTTCTTGTCGAATGTATGCTATTGTTGGTATGCAGTTATTTACAACTTTATTAGTCACGCTGTTTAGCCGTGATAAATGTTTAGCACTGGGCGTTATGTAACATACCCAGTTGTTGTTATTATGTTTGTTTTACCTTTTGGCGCTGTTATACTTGTTGCTAGATCAGCTGAAACACGAAGATAAACGCATACTAAATTATTAAACTTTTACATGTAAACAACGTAGTTTATATACGTAATATCTGAACGATGGTCTATAAACGATTCAAATAAGCGAATAATTAAAAAAACAGCCGTTAGTTCTTCCTGTTTTTTTTATTATCGCTTTTATAAAGTATAGCTCGCTTACTTAATATTTTATATTGCAACCATCACTCAAGTCTGTGTTTTATCACATGGTTATAAAAGAAATTTAAAATTCTGTTTGAATGTAACATTTTTTAAGTACTTTAAAAACGATATTCTTTTCCAAAATCCATATTACATCACTATCGAAACTCGAACACTAGACACTATTTATTATGAAAAAAAAGTAATCGTAATAAATGCTGTGTAAAAAGAAAATACATTTATAAACTTAATTAATTGCAATATTTCAAGAGAGAGATAATGCCGTTACGTTTGTACTATTTCTGGCAGAAATATAACTTATGCTTATCTTTTCAAAAGTTTTAAAAAAGCGATTTGGATTGATATCGGTCTAATTCATGGATTATTATCACAAAGAAAATGAAAATATCACAAACACGCCTGTCAATGCCTCATTATAAACTGTGAGTAAGCTTCGATAAGATAACATAAGAATATCTCGATTATAATTGTTTATTTTCTTGCACGGAAAATTAAATGCATTGCATCCACACAAAAAGTTTATATTTATAAGCTTTTTTTAGATTAATATATTAGATCTATTTTTTCTCAGCTGAACTTCTTACACAGTTCTTTTTTTTCCACGGGAAAAAAAGAGAAAAAGGATAATGCAAGAAATTCAGCTAAAGAGAACAAGCCTGTTGTCTGCCCAGCGAGTTTTGTATATCTTGTATATGGCATAATGAAATTTTTTTATCATAAGTTTCAAATATTAATGGTACACCACAAAAAATGATGTTTTGCTGAAGTACTTAAAAATTTAACTATTTAGATAAATCTGAAAATAATTTTGGTAAATTGTGAAAATAATCATGTATAGAAAATAATTATGTATAGAATATTCAAACTAATTGTTAGAACGCCAAAATTTTTTGTAGGCTTGCTCATTATGCTTGAAATTCTTATGTATAATTATTTTGATGTTCTAACGTAATTATCTTCAGATCTGTATTTATCGTTAGCTAAATTTATTATATTTCAGCAAAATCGTGTAAGACTGTATATCTTTATAAGTATTATGTTGAATAACATATTTTTTACTTTACATTGTTATTTGGCTATTTATATCAATAAATCTATTCTTTTCAGCTGAATTTCTCGGACTATTCATCTTATCTCTTTTTTTTCAACATGAAGAAAGAAAGAGGAAAGATAAACCGTGCAAAAATTCAACTAAAAATAATAGACTTATTAAAATTTCAGTCATTAGATTTGTTTTTTTTTACAAGCGTTTTAAAAAAAATTTAATATCGTCGATTACTACAGTGACCAAGGCATTATTGAAAAGTCAGGCATTAGTCGTGAATTACCATGCAGTAACCAGTGTATTAACGATGATCAATTTATTTTATTTTTCTGTTTCTTTATTGAGATCAATTTATTACGTTTCTGCGAATTGTACATTTAATTTCAGAATAGATAGGTCATTGTATAATAACGAATGTTTAATATCTATTTATCGCATTTTATGTTTTTATTTAGTATGTTTTTTCTATAAAAGAATTTATATGTATATATATATATATATATATACATATTTATTTATTTATTTATATATATATATATACATATTTATTTATTGTATTTGTAATATTAGATAATTAAAATATTTTTATTAATTATGATATAGCAATTAATATCAAGAAATAGTAAAGCATATTGATGATTATATTCCATTCTTTCAAGTTTTTTATTTTTTTAATGTCAACAAGATAGTGATAGATATTGTGTAACTACCTCTTTAATAGATCGATTTAAACTAATGTGAAAGTAGCATTCTGGGATCAATAACATAGTGTTATTATTATAGCATTTACGTAGTTCTATATGATATCACTAGTCAATGAGTAGAATATTGATCTATTTATATGCTGATGTTACACGTGTAGAAATCCTTTCTCATGTATTATTATCAATGTTTTCTACATCGGTTTTTGCGGATGACGCATGTGATCAAGCGCGAAATCGCACTGCTGGGATTTTTCAGCATTGCAATTCAATTTATATTCACGTTTTCTATTAAGCTATTAACGTTAATTCTCCGATCCTATTTCGTTTTTTATCTCATGATCAGCTGCGTCCTAAACGCTGTACTAAACGCATGGTGACTAACATAAAGAAACAATGTTTTGTGTATCATTTTTTTCCATTTGTCCATTACACTTTTCAACGTTGGCTGCATAAACGATTAAAAATGACGCTCAATACGTCCTTCACGAGTGCAACAGTAACGTATCACATAGGAGTGCTTACGCAATTACAAGAAAAAGAAACGAAAGGACCTTTCATGGTTCACTGGCACACACGCATTGGCATTCTTATTTCATTCCCAACAGAAATCGCTCTATTCTGTACAATCGCAGTCTCTTGGTGGAACAAACTGATTATGCATCGCCGACACCAAACGCGCTCTATCGTCTCGCTTCTTCATCTCTGTTTACGAAAGACACATCATATACACTCGTGATAATATACGAATATGTAAATTGCGATGAGTGCTGTTGCTGCATAAATGCGAGAACGTATGATAATACATAGAGATCTACCGCGTCAAAACAGGCACATGTCTAGATTGTATAAATACAAGAAATTAATCTCACCCACAAGAAAACCGAAAACATTTTCTTTATTTGTATTTTAATTCATATTATATAATTTTATTAGGTGTTGGAATTAATTCGTAGCGTTTTTAATGAAAGAATGTTATTTATTTCACATGAGCATTAAAAAATACATTAATGAAAGTACTTCCCATCACTTGTAAAACGCTACGAATTAATTCCAACACCTAATATTTAAATTTCTTAATTTAAAATTTTAATATAAATCTTTAAAATGTCAAAGAAAAAAATTTTTTGCTTTGCCAGTTTTTTTTTTAATGATGTTTCGCTAAAGACATTTTAAAGATTTATATTAAAATTTTAAATTAAGAAATTTAAATAAAATTATAATATAGATTAAAATACAAATAAAGAAGATAATTTCGGTCTTCTTGCGGGTGAGATTAATTAAGGTAATGACTTGAAAATTAGGATATTTCAACAGCAACAAATTAGCAACAAATTAGCAACATTTGTCAGTTTTTTTTTTAAATGTTTCGTTAAAGGAAGATTAAATTAGCGGAACAATATAATACATATAACTTAAATAATCTACTTCAAAATAACATAGAAATTTGTTGCTAATTTGTTGCTAATTTGTTGCTGTCGAAATATCCTATTTTCAACCCATTACTTACGAAATAAGTGTAAATAACAATGATAAAAAACATCAGCAAGCTGGCGGAACAAGAATAAAGCATTAGTAAAAAATTTGTTGCTCGCTTAAAATTGGTACTGAGATGTCACTGAGAGATTTTCACATTTATTAATCCGATTAATAGGTGTGAAAATCTCTCAGTATGCAATAAATACCAATTTTAAGCGAGCAACAAATTTTTTACTAATACTTTATTCTTGTTCCGCCAGCACAGTGAGATTTTTCATTGTTATTTATACTTATTTTGCAAGCAACAAATTTGTAACTTCTATATTTTGAGAGCAACAATTTCTTGTTTCGTAGGTAATGGATTCAAAACTTCTATATTTCAACAGCAACAAATTAGCAACAAATTCCTACGTTATTTTGAAGTAAATTGGCTTTGTTATACGTATATTGTTCCGCTAACTTTAATCTTCCTTTAGCGGAACATCATTTAAAAAAAACCTGACAGAGCAAAAAATTCTTTTCTTTGGCAACGTTTTAGCAACAAATGAGCAACAAATAAAAATGTTAATTAGAATTGATTCTGTTCACTTTGTTTCGCTAACTTATAAGACATAAAATATCTGACTAGAAGAATTTTGCGGTTGAAAATGGACGATGAAAATTTTCTCGTTAAATCTATTAAAATTTAGGTGTAACTGAAACTCTGATTGATATAATCAAAATCTTCTAATTCGTCCATTTTCAACCAGACATTTTTTAAGAGAAATTACGTGATTATGATCAGCAAATTATATTTTTGGACTCTCTAAAAAGATTAAATTCCTTAAAATAATAAAAGTTCTTTAATTCACATTAAACCCTTTACACCTAATTAAGGGCGAAATACTTGAACCTCACTTAAGAAATAATTCTCACTTAAGAAAGGATTCTCTCTGAAGGTTAAAATAGAATTAGTGCGGAAATGTCTCGCCTGGGAGGCAAGTAATCCGCTCCGAAAATCATGATTGCCGACCCCTTCTTATGCCGAGTAGTAACTGCGCCACTGTTTTCACATTTGAGGAATATTGGACGTGCTAAACAGGGACCATGCATTACCTGACAACGCGCAACCACCAGTCGAGTGGTTCATTCGTCCCGTGGCGTCGCCGTGCTCCAATACGTCAGTCTATGTTTGCTCGGCCGTCAGCGAAGACGACGAGCGACGCAACGTAAACTACGTTTTGCGTTTGCTACGAAAACACGTTTTGCAAGTGCCACGGAAAAAATAAGATTACCTCTCAAATCACGAACAAATTCATGCAGAATATAACGCGGTGACGTTGGGAAAATAAAACAGTGATGTAGTTGAGATTTTATCGTAAGTTCAATTCGGATAAATTTTAATGATAAGAATCTTGTTATCGGGATTAGCATTATTACAATTTGCCTAACTAAATATTTACAAATTAAAAGTAATTACAAGAATAGATCACGTTGCTTTAAATTGTCTTTAATTCTGTCACGCAAGAATATTGAAAGTATATGAATGTCGATAACTTGGCAAAATTATAAAAGTTTCGACTAGTTCTATTGATTGCTTTTATATTATATAAATTTATATATTTTCACAAATCGATTATGTTCAAGAGCGTTTTCAGTATTCTTAGTATTCTTTACAATATTTTTCGTTACACTATTTCGCTTTTAGAAAAATGTAACTATCAGAAGCAATTGACATTGAACTCGTGACAAAAAATTTTCAATAAAAATATTTAACGTAACCACAATCGTATTCAGTAATTTTAAACTTAGGAAAAGTTGCTAATTAAGAAAAAAAAAGATTTGTTTCTGATCTCGGTCAATGACGTTTCGACGACAAGCTGAAGATCGTGTTGTTCTGAACAAACAGATACCAGGTAACCGAGTGTAATAAGGTGTGCAAATTTATTCCGCATGAGACCGATAGACTAACGCTAAAAGTTTATTGCGCGAAGGATCAGAAGTCAAGATGATAACGCTACCAATATCAGCCTACAGATCTTACAGCGACGGCAATAAGATCGTTAAGGAGCCCTTGGTCAAGGTAGCAGAAGATCATCTTTTGCCGAATGCACAAGTACGTGTACTTTGTTTATCGAGTGACACAATCGCGACCATTTTTCTTTTTTCGACGTTAGCATTGAAATCACATTTGATACTCGGTATTTCTGAGTTACGTAAATTTCGTAATTACGTAAATGCACCTGTGATTGGTAATGATATGTAGTGTGTTTGTTCACTTCGCATTGATAGTTTTAGTGAAACTGCATACTTCAGCAAATCATTCAGTTGTTCATGACCGCTAAAATTATTTACGTAATTTTCTACTGTCGCATCTCTAAAGCTACTCATAGATGAAATGACAGCTTCTACATTTTTTTCTTTGTCTTTTTGTCATAAAAGATGTTTTCGAGAAAAACTGAGTTAACGTAACTTATTTATTTTTAACGATATTAATTAACAAAACATACTTATTTTTATTAGTAACTTATCTTTAACGATATTAATTAACAAAACATACTAAATTTTGAATTTGTGGAATCTTTTCTACCAAAAATCTTCTGTATTACTGTAATTTAAATGTGTATTAATCTTAAAATGAAACTTTTACACTCGGAATTTTTATGATCGTTTTTAAATTGGATAAACGTTGCACAAATATAGATGAACTGTTATGTGGAAAATTTTGTTTACTTATATCCTTTGTCTAGGATACCAAGGAATTTTACCGTAATTGCTGACGACACGCGCGATAAAGGGTTAATTAGAGCTAACCCGATGCGACTAAGTGGAACATGTTGCTTCGGTACGTCATGACAAATGACGGCGTCATTAATTTTCTTCATTATGCATTCACCACTTAAATTCCTTATCAGAAAATCTGCCAATGATCATTATCGCACACTTCATCGAACTATCTTTATCAAAAATCGATAATCACTATTTTTAAATGTCATTGAAAACTCGTCCACTTCTCTCAATTTACTGGATATTATTTATTGCATTTCTCTTATATGTCCATCAAACACAGAAAATTAAAAATAAAAAAATTGCTCAGATAATATTTTACATACTTACTATATTTTTTTTACTTTATTTTAATAGTTGTAAGTTCATAAAATTTCCATTTAAATATTCGCAAAAGAAAGGGTGTAAAATTTTAGTTATTTTTCGGTCAATATGAAAAATCTCCGAGATGTTTAAATTGTATCATGTTAAAGAACTACTTAAATAGGGAAATATCAGAAATATGGGAGAAATCGTGATAAAAATCAATAAATCTAATGTTGTTCCGACTTTATGATAAAAAATTGTTGAATAAGATATCAGGAATTTCCGATATTTTATTTCTGATATCAGGACATTCCGGGAATTTAAACGATAAGGACTGTATTGTTATAAAATAAGCGTTTGATTTTGAGTTCTAGCTTCGAATAACGAATATGTTTATCAAGTATGTATTTGAGTGCTCGCAATACAGTTAAATTTTTGTTGCTTAATTCTCGCGATATCGTCATATCTTATTTAACAACTTTTAAATTTACTATTGTTGGTAACGATTTCTTCCATGTTGGTAATTTTCCGATTTTCCTCAAGATAAGCGATGTGTCATTTAACTCCACTCAAGTAACTCTTTAATATATTGTATAATCTGTACATCTCTCGAAACTTTTTCATTTTGACTGAAAAACAGCCAAACCTTGACCTTTAACAAAATCTAATTTAGTAGTGTATGACAAAATTCAGATCTTTACAATCTTATTCAAAAAACTACTCTACAATTACGTTCTCTCGTTTCTAAATTACTACGCCTTGTTCCTTTTTTTCCTTCCTTCCGCTAGCGGAAAGGCGTATTTTCGCGAAACCGAGCGTAGAGCGATCTAAATTTACTTCGCCGGACAAGCAAAATCTCAAGTCAGCAGCTGCCAGCCAACCGTTGACTGACCGTGTTCCGATTCCCTCGTAAGACACACGAATGCTTCTTCGTCGACATTCCTGTCCGAATTACCGATTCCTCGTGTTTGCATATTCGTCTCGTGCGTTACAAGATTTAGCAGAGGAATTGTACATTGAAAAATTGTCAAGTTTTCTGTCTTTTTGAGTTTTCTCAATTTTATTCATAGACGGAATTCCCGGAAGGTCTAGTCAAAGTCTGGGTCGAAGTCCCACTAACTCTGGCCAAAGCTCCAGTAACACTGAAGATAATTTTACGTAAACACGTAATCACGAAAATACGAAAATTGGCAAGAAATTTACATACGCAAGTGTGTGGCATATGGACCACATCTGTACCTACATGAGTTCTGCAAAAGCAGCTGTAACTTGGCAATGAATCTACTTAACGTGATTCATGGAACTTAATTGTAATATAAAGCCTTTATTGTGCTTTTACGATGTTCGATATGCTTGTATAATGAGCAGATACTCATATCAATGACCGCTACATCCGATAATTATTACTTCCTTAGCCCAAGAACCCATATTAACTTCGCACGTATCAATTATTGAAAGCAACTAAAGCTATACCATCTATGTAATCGTATTCCTGATGAGAATTTTAAGTGGCGATCTTCGCATGCCACTCGAGAACACGGTAATAACTACGTACGATGTTCTGACGATAAAATGATCCGATAATTGATTGGTCAAAGTATTTACTTATCGGAAATAGTTCTTTATATGGTCTTCCAGTAATGCATTTCTATTAATTTATTATAAAAAATGTAGCAAAGCTCGTGTCTATCTAATGCAGCCATCTTGGATTGTGACGTCAAAAGTAAAAAAAATACATAAAGAAAATTCTTGCATAAAACCTACATTAAAATGTAACTATTTTTTAATAAAACAACATTGCAATCGACAGAATAGATTTGTAAAGTATATCGGAAACTCTCCTATATTCCGATAATTCAATAAACTGTATATTTATATTCGTATATTTATTTTATTAATTAAAAACGAAACAAACTACATGATGGCTGTCGAATTTTGAGATAAATCTGATTTTATTCTATTCCGAAATAAAATTTTACAAAAGGAGAGTTTATATTTTACAAAACTCTATTCTATCAATTGCAAATATTATTTTATTTAAAAAATGTTATTTTTATAATAACATATTGTATAATAGAAATTTTGTAAGAATTTTTATTATGCGTTTCCTCTGACGTCATTAATCTAAATATCTGATCAGGAGTTTTAAATAGAACACACACAATTTTTAATAAGGTCATCAATTTTTCATCAATTACAATCGATATTGATTTTTTTATAAAAAGAGGATAGAGGTGGAAAAGGTAATGAAGGAAAATAGAAAACGATAGAAGAAAGATAGAATATAAGAGCGAAAGATGATTATGAATCTAAAATATTGAGAAACACTACACTGTAAGCTAATATCTTTTTTTTTTATTTCATCAACCTCATGTTTACTATGTATGCAAATGACGGTGGACGATGGTAGCCAGCAGGTTTTTCTGAGATCGCTTATACTTCGCTGCCATCATTGCTAGTCACATGCGATATAAATCGTTGACATAAATTACACGGAAAAATATACAGGAAATTTCATTATTTATATCTGCACATTGAGAAAAGTACTGGTCGAGAAAAATACTAGTAGAATTATTTATATATATTCCACCGTTTCGCATCTCAATAAATTATCGTGTCGATAAAATTAGTTTCCAAAGTCTATTCAAATATTTATTGCTCCACTCCTTACAATAAAAATTAGCTTCATGTAATATTAATACTCGTTGATTTATGCAGAATTAATTTGAAAAAAAATTTCTAGTCATGTTAGATCCAGTTATAATTATGTACAAATTATACTGTTTTTAATAGATGAAACTAAAATTTTATAGGTGAGAGATATATATATATATATATATATATATATATATATTTAATTATAACAGTTTATAAGTTATACAATTTAGAAATACACGTAAATTAATTATTTTGTCTTGTATAATTATGTACACATAACGGACTTTTTTAAAAAGTTGATTTACGTAAAAGCAAGTTCATATCAAATATAAATCATTTATATTGTCGAATATTAAGTACAATTAGATTTTATTGCGTGAAGCTGTTATAAAGTATTGTATCGTTATGCTTGAATAAACTTTACCAAATCAAGTAAAGGTTCAGCCATTCGTGAGCGGATTAGGATAAATTATCTGCATATAATTATACATGATAAATTATTATTTACTTTCATAAAACTCAAGATGTTCTGTTTAATATTATTAATACTCGAGTATACCCAACATCTCAATCATTTAATATCTTTACTAATTATTTTTCCAAGAAATAATTAAAAGAATGCAGTTGTGACTTTAACAGTTGAGACTTCACACACAATGTCAAACTGTCTCGATATATTTCATTCTACCAACACCAATACCACGATCAATCAAGCTAAGCGAAAGATAAAATTTTTATATGCTTTTTTATATGTATTTTTATATGTATTTTTTATTAAAAAATTTTTTTGTTTATTGTATGATTTTATAATATGTATATCAAGTATTTTCGTTATTGTATCAATATTTAACAAATTTAAATTTAATATAAAAGGAAACCTAGACTTCATCTGAGCAAATTCTTCAAGTGATATTCTACATTATTAAAATTTAAACGAAAATTATTTTTTAAATATATTAATAATTATAAAATATTCAATATATTCTTTTTACTTATTTCTAAAAAAAATTATATTGCAGAATCTTTCTGTTTTTATTTGGAGTAATAGAACAAAATATTAAAGTCATGAAATGCAAAGAGTTAATAATCAAAACTTTTTGACTAAGATGATGAGTTGTAACTTTTCAAATAATTACTATAATATATATAATAACTGTTGCTCAATCAACATAACATAAAATTCTATTTTCCCATTTTAATAATAGCTTGACGAGTTTCGATCAAAAGTGACACAGTTATCCCATTATCGCTAATTATTAGTAATTAATACGTTATTATTCTTCTCATGTGTGCATTTACATAATCATCGTGCTTTCAGCGCGACTGTTAATGAAGCATCGTACAGTCCTCGAGGTTGTTCGTGGGAGAAAGAAAGACAATAATGATTCTTTCTTTGATCCCGACATGTGCCGAGGGAGATTCACGAGGAATAAATTAGCTCTTCGCATTTCAGCCCTTCTGATACACATAATTATTGTCAATGTAGAACTCTTCAGATGCAGAGCACTGCTCGTCGCAGTTAACAATAAGTAGTTCGCAACAATAAAATACGGATCGCGTAACGTTTTTAAAGCATATAGTGTAGTTACACGTTTCGACAGATTCTTTTTTCCTGTACTGCTCTATGCAATTTTGTATGTGGAGTCACACTTGCGTAATACTCGGAAATTTATGTTAAATCGAAATCTAGCAAAAAACAAAATTGATACCGATTCGACCTTAACAGTTTACATAATCATTTTTATTCGACTGTGCGTGTGTGTTTAAACACATGTACATATATGTTAATGATGTCTACAAATGTGATGCAGTCGTAACATGCACACATTGTTCCAAGTTCCTTCTTTATATTGGCTTAATATCGTTTAATTTATTGCACTTGTATCTTTTCTAGCTGTTTTTATACACAACCTTGACACACCTTGTAATTTTTTATGTATTATAAAATGCAAATAAGACTAATCTTCTTTCCGTTATGTGTGAAAAACGTTAATTATTCTAATAAAAACGAAAAAATATCTTTTTTCATTATTAGCAACTTTATTAATATTAAGATTTGTGTATGTTTAACATAAATTTGTCAACTCTTATTGTTAAAGAAAATTTTTAACACAATTACTAACAGTAGAAAAGATAGAATTTATTCAATAAAGTTTATAATATCTGATTTATCATATTTTACAACAACAAATTAAAAACTTGTTTGATAATCTTCAAGAAAATTAAACAGAATCAAAGCATATGATCTTTTACAATTTCGCGCAATTTACATCACGCTCATCCTTGAGTAGAAATATATCCATCAACAAACGGCCGATTATATCGTCTCAATTGAAACGAAACTCGACTTCACGCACGCATTAAGTTTGTTCTCGCACGTGAATCTAATCGCACGTTCATGGCATCGATTCGTGCATCATCTGATGACGTACATCAACAAAATTAATTCGATCAATTGAGCACGAGAGACAAAGTCGAATGTATGAGCCTCCATGCGCACGCAAAGTGCCAAGTGCCAGAAGAAAATAGCATCAGTAGAATAGTTCGAACGTCTATTTTCATTGTCCGGCGAATTGTTCTTATTAAGAAAAATATGTACGCTTTTGATAAGGAAATCTAAAGACCTTTATCTTTCTAAAATTAAAATCATAATTTTAATTTTATAAAGTGTATTTATTATAGATTGTAAAATATTATTCCAGTAAACACACACACAATGTATAACAATATATATAATATAACATCCGAACATTGCTAAAATGTCTGTAGAGATTACATCATAAAACTTATACATTTTGGTATCTATTTTTATTTTTTGCTTTTTTCTTGATGGATTAATTATTTCGTGTTATTTAACGGAAAATTCCTTATGATGTACTTGTGATGTCGAATATAATGAGAAATTGATAAATAAATTCTATGTAGGATCATGATACGCTTCTATCGAATGCCAATAATGCTGCACAACTTTGCGGGAACATAGGAAGGGACGTAATAAAGCTTGTGCCTTAATTGGATACTGGAAGCCCCTCTATTAACTAAGTATCTTCTTCTATGTCACTAAACAGGCGAGCTTTTCCAGTATTTGATCACATATTTGTGATATAATCAAGATATTTTTAAACAATCATTTTTGCAAAAGAATCATCGTTATGTGAATACTTCACGTCGTCGGAAATTGCAATTATCATTATACAAAGCGTTTTCGTTATTGTCATAATAAGTATAATATATCCTCGCTATTTTCCTGTTGTCTATAATTTTCATCTGCGTGCCTATTGGCCGTAAAGAACTCATTAGGAAAATTATGTTGCTCTCAATCCCACGTAAATATGAATAATAACATCAAGTAACGAAAAAAATCAAACGGACTTTCCGAAATCAAGTGATACACATTGAAAAAAAAAATCCAAGATTTTTGAAATAAGCAGTTATGAAAACAATTGTTGCAAAATGAAAAAGAGCAAAATACATTTAACTATTTACTATACGCACTGAATGCATAAAGAGGATTTTTTTAATTCTGCGATATTAATTTTCTTTTATATTAATACTTACGCTTTTAATTAATTTTTCTCCTCTGTATAATTCCCACATTAATCGTAATTTTTACAATATCTAAATAAGATCTTTCCGAAATCTCAATTTTATTTTTATTACGTCTCTTTTTTTCTCTTCTTTCTCCTTTTTACAATTCATTATAATTTTCTTTCGATGCGCCGAATCTTTGTTAATATTTATATATATATATATGTGTGTATAGAGCTAAATTAAAGTATCTTTTCGGACGAAGTCCGAAGTCATAAAGACGATGAGCAGCAGATGTGGAACGTGGGAAGAAATTAGAGAGAGAGAGAGAGAGAGAGCTCTTTCGAAACAAAGATGGAGGATGAGAGCCATGCAGTCCACGAGTGCTGCTGAAATAAGTTATTTCTGTCCACGGCCATCGGCCACGTTTAATGCACGTTTTCTTGCGAAATCCGTTTAGTATATCAATGGTCAGTCCCGTCGTAATATTTTGTATCTTGAATGATTTCTAAATCAGATATTTTTTTCGTGAATATTCTTGAAGAAAATTGTTACAAATAATTTTTATGAATTAGCATTTTATCATAGCGAAGTATAATTTAAAAATATTAATTAAACCAATAGGATTTTTTTATAATTAAAATAATAAAAACACTAAATAATGAACTTTTTATTACCCGAAATCATACTTCTATAAATACAATAACGTAGAAAGTGAATAAATTTGAAAAGATGCTTAATTATAAACTTAGCAGCAATTATTATCTTTCATGTTGTACATATTATTTAAAAAAGAAACATAATTTGTTACTAATTAGTCTCATTTGAAACAAAGTCAGTCATTTGTTTTATTTCTCTTTTTATAAGTATTGTTTTTTCTTTAACAATATATGTTCTGATAATAGTTCGTCACGTCAATACGACTAGTTATATAATTGTAATGTTTTATGTGCAGATTTGTAAAGAGTCCTTGAAAGACATGAAGGAACATTCGGCAGCCCAACGAATGGAGAGAGATAAGGACTTGCCACAGCGGTCGCAGAGCAACGCGGCTAGCTTAATTTCTATAGGTGCCGATATATCTCCGAGTTCTTCCCAATTCTTTGAAGTAATTATCCTTTTTTATATTTTTCCTTACAATAGTTTAACTATTCGAGAAGAGTCTATTTTATTATATGGAACGTCAGTAAAACAATGAATAATGAATTAAAAAGAAGACTTTGCTATTATCGATCTTTACTTATCTTTTAATCATCTAAAACTTGAGAACTAATGTCTCCACATTCTTTTGCATTTGGATTTCAGGTATTCTATATTGGCAAAATCAAAGTATCAAGTCCAAAAGTACCAGAATCATTCATTGACGACGCCTTGATTAAGTTTCGCGTTCATGGACTTGAAAAATCGAGATCTTCAACAAGTAATCTTCTGTCAGATTGCCAGCGATTGAAACGTCAAGCTTTGATGTCTTCCATTAATAGGAGAAACAGTACGGTAAGAACTAAACTTTCTCAGTTATCAAATACTTCTGTTTTTAGACCATTCTGTGGTACATGAATTAGGAATTATCTATGTTATAACAATAAAAATATTTTAATTTTGGCATTACTAATCTCTCTTTTTATGATGAATAATGCCGTGAAAAATATTTCTTTTACTTGTCTTTATGATTATATAGCTATTACGAATAGATAAATAATTTTCACATTTATAATTAATAAAAAAGGAAATTTATCGTTATATTTTCAGGAATCTACCGCCAGTGAATCAGGCAGTATTGAGAACGTGTCGGGAAATAGTATAATTCCAAGCGTGAATCCGCTTGGAATACCGCCAGTCTTAAGTAGCTCCGTGGAGACTTTTCCAAGAACAACCACCAATCTCGCAGAAAACGATGGTCGTGATGAGAATCGAACCGAATCTTCCGCTACTTCTAATATCACTGTACCTGAAATTATGCGAAATCGCGCGGCATCTACTGGCAGTGTTTTAAGCGGCAGAAGAGATTCTACTATTAAAGGAAACGATGATCACAATCGCACTATGGTTTTTCAGGTATGGAATATAAGAAAAATATCTTTTTATTCCAATTTCTAATTGCATCAGAAACTGTAACAATTTTCATTACAATCTTATTTATGCGTTCATTTGAATAGCAACAACGATGACGGTAATGATGATAATAATAAATATTCCATAAATGAGTGTTTAATTACTTATAATACTATTGTAATCTCATTAAATCAAAAAGTAATTAAAACTAATAACATTAAATTAAAATGAAATTTATAAAGATACTGATATTTTCATTTATACAGTACGTTTTTTAAATTATTACAATAATTATTTAAAAAATCGATTTCTTCGAAACTATGGACCAATGACTGAAACGGTTGGACACGTCGTCGTATCGTTTTTTTTTTCGCTCAAAAACAGCCTGTAAAAAACGCATAAAAATCCCCGACCTCGTCACCTGATGTATCCCTTGTGAGTCGAAAAGTCCTCTACCATTTTGCAATTTTCGCAATAGTTAATAAGATATTAATTACTAAAAATTATCAAATATTGGTCTTGAATAATTTTTTATTCAAATACTATCAACTTTGCAGAAAAACTAACAAGAGATAAAAATCATTTATTTTCTTCTCATAAAACTCTAAGAATTTTTTCAGAATTTTTTATTGACTTTTGGTATTGCATTTTCTTATTTTTACTAACATGAGAAAATACGATATTAAAAAATTCTGAAAAAATTCTAAAAAATTCCTCAGAATTTTATGAGAAGAAAATAAATGATTGATTTTGTATCTTGCAGTTCTTCTGTAAAGTTGACAGTATTTGAGTAAAAAATTATTCAAGACCAATATTTGGCAATTTTTAGTAATTAATATCTTGTTAACTATTGCGAAAATTGCAAAATAATAGAGGACTTTTTGACTCAGTTTAGTCCGCTCTATCTATACAAAAGCGATTGGCCAAAATTTACGAAACTGTATATATAAAATTTACTATATTATAATAATTAAACGTATGAGATTTTAAAATGTATAAAAGAAGATGTAAAAAGAAATGTAACAAAAAAATCGTATTTATATAACAAGTAACAAAAAAAAGAAGAAAAAATGATTCAAGCTTATTTTTTTATACATAAATATTATATTTTTTAGGTAGGGCGATTTGATCTGAGATTGATTAGCCCTGACAGAAAACAGATTCTTCTGCACAAACAATTAAAAGACGTAGCCAGTTGTGCACAAGGCATAAAAAACTCCGAGCACTTTGGATTTATTTGCAAAGAATCGGAATATTTCATCGGATATGTCTTCAAATGCCAATCCGGATCAGTCGCCGATGACCTTGTTGCAGGCAAGATTTTTTAATTTATCTATGACACAGTAAGACTCGTACACTATTATTCTTCTTATTAGAATTATTATTTGTTATGCTAATTTCTGTTTTTCTTCACAGCAATTAGTCAAGCTTTTCTTACGACTTGCGATGTTGCAAGAAAGGAGAGGTATTCTGTATTTTCTTGCGAACACTGTCCTATGTATTGGTATAACAAATTATGCCAAGAAATTGAAGGTAATTTAAATTATATATTATAGAAATGATGTAATTTTATATAAAATATTACATTCATTTTTAGGGCAAAATGATAGAAGAGTTCAAAGTATTATCTTTTCCCGTATGGAATTACTACCGGAGGATGAGCAGGAAATTGTTGTGAGCAAGTATAAGGGCGCCGAGGCTGCGGGTAACGTTGGAGTAAGCTCCTCAAGTCTGCGAGAGCAAAATCAATTCTTAATGCGACTATTGCGTGCTCATTGCGAGTCGAAACAAGCTAGACATGTACATGATACGGCTGAAAATAGGTAATAACTATAAACTGAATATGTAAACACAATTTTCTGTTGGTATCAAAATATAATTTACAAATGAAACATTCTGACACAATGCTTTTACATTGCAGGAGTGAATTTCTTAATCAATATTTAAGCGTAGGTGTTGGTAGTACGATATTTATGAAAGCAAAACGCTCTCTTACAAATAGTTTTGATAATCTCATGAAAAGAAAAGGTTCGCGTGATGATTTTGGTTTGGGCCCACAACTGAGAGACACAAATCATCTGAATACGGGGATACAAAAGTATAGTAGTCAGAGTCCAGATAATTCGCGACAATCATCTATATTGGACATTTCGCCAGAATCTAGTAGACCAAGATCATTACGTGTTTCGCCTGAACAACAAATTGTAAATAACGGACCAAAGAGTTCCATGATGGATATGTTAGTACAATTTTATTTTCAAAATTTGTGGACATTTTTAAAATTATATTGTGTGTATTTTATAAGCTTATTTTATTTCTCAGCTTTTTAAAAGTTGGTAACTCGCCTAAAACATCTCCCACGGAAACCGACGGAAATAGCACAATTCAAGCCAATAGTTCGTGGCGGCAAACGATACTAAACAGAGTTGTAACGCCGAATAAAGATCATAACGCTACAGAAATTGAAAAAATCAATATCCTCAAAAATTTAGAAACGCCTGTTAAACGTAGATCGAAACAAGAATTGCGAGATTTGTGGAAGAAAGCGATTAATCAACAACTAATACTTATAAGGATGGAAAAAGAAAACGCAAAGCTTAGAGGTAACAACTCTCATATCTGAAAATATATTTAATCCTCTGATATGTAATCCTCTGATATGGGATTTCATGTTATCTATTTTTTAAAATAAAATGATAGAACGTCAAGAGGAGGCAACAGTAAAAAGGATTAAACTCGAATACGACGAGCTTAGTAGCTGCGCGCGTGAAGTAATGGAAGTTTGGGATCTTCTTGTTAGCAAAGAATCGCGAGTCTCTACTAAATGTGATAATCAAATGCTTTTACATGCTATTAAGCAAGGTAATGAGAAATAAAAATATATCTCAGCAATATTCCTAAAATGTGACAAATCTTTTAATCTTTTACCATATATAAATTTTTAACAGGTGTACCAAAAGGAAAAAGAGGTGAGGTGTGGCAATTTCTAGCCGAGCAATTTTGCTTGAAACAACCACCTATAGATACTCAAGAGTTTCCAAATTATAACACACCGTATGAACTTCTCCTGAAACAACTCACATCTCAACAACATGCTATCCTTATTGATTTGGGAAGAACTTTTCCGAGCCATCCATATTTTAGTTCACCCTTAGGACCTGGTCAATTAGCACTCTTTAATTTATTAAAAGCTTACTCCTTGCTAGATCATGAAGTTGGTTATTGTCAAGGCCTCAGTTTTGTCGCTGGAGTACTTCTTTTACATGTGAGTGCATTTTTAAGTTTTTTTGTATTTTATATATATATATAAAATTAAAAATTGTAAAATTATAAATTATTGGATAAATTATTGATAGATAGACTACACACACACATATATATGCATATTTCATAATTAGTTTTTATGAAATATATTTTTTTATTTTCTTATTAGATGGCGGAGGATCAAGCCTTTTTCTTATTACGACATCTAATGTTTCGTCGAGGACTTAGAAAATTGTACTTGCCAGATATGGCAGCATTGCAATTACACTTATATCAACTCTCTAGACTGTTACACGATCGCTTGCCAAGTATTTACAATCATTTCGATAAACATGAAGTTTCACCTACTTTATATGCCGCTCCATGGTTATTGACGCTGTTTTCTAGCCAATTTCCTTTAGGTTTTGTAACCAGAGTTTTTGGTAAGATATATTCCTCGCATTTAATAATATTTAATATATCTATATATTGTATGTTCAATTTATAAAGTTGTTTGTATATAATTTTACTAATTTTATTTCTACAGATTTACTTTTTCTGGAAAGCTCCGAAGTTCTTTTCCGTGTATCGGTCGCATTATTAGAAGAGCACCAAGATCAATTGCTATGTTGCGATAGCTTTGAAGAAATTATGGAATATCTCAAGGTAAAGTTATAATATTTCAATCCTTAATCATTTATAAGAAATAAAAAATGAAAGAGTAAATTTATATGATTATCATTATGTTTCTTGATTTTAGACACGTGTGCCGGCGATAGATAAACAAAGTTTAGATCGCATAATGAAACGTGTATTTTATCCCGACTTGGAAATCACAAAACAGTTGAACGAATACAGAGTAGAATACCAAGTGCTTCAAGAGGAAATGATATCAGTGAAACCACAAATGGAGAATTTAGAGAAATTCAAATTAAGAAATAAACAACTCACGCAAGAAGTTGCACAGCTTAGCGAACAATTTGAGGTAATTTGAGTGATATTCATCAAATAATCAGAATTAAAACTTATACATTGCATGAATCTTAGAATTTTTTCAAGTAACGATAACAAAGCGCATCCATTTAGTAAGTAATAGATATATACCAATATTAAAATATCATAATAAAGTAGAATAATTGTAATTAAATATACGAGAAATTACGAATATGGCAAATCAAAATCAATTTTAAATACAATTTCATAGATTTTTAATTCATAATTTACAATAAATTTGTTATTTTTTTATGATTATTTTAGTTCTTTTATTTCTATTATTATCGTTATGGTACTGAAATTACATTACAGATTACTATGAGCAACTTGCATAGGCTTGAAACAGCGCGTTCAATGCAACAAGCTACTATCCATAGACTTGAGTCTCAAAATCGCAGCCTTGAAGTAACAGTGGCTACATTGGGTGCGTTCATTCAGCAATTAGCGGATACACGTTCCGATATCGAAGTTCCGGGCGAAGTTCGTAGAATAATCGCACAGCTGAGTATGGTTGAGAAACGACGAAATACTGGTACCAAATCATATCCTTTGAAAGTCATCGAAGATAACAAGCACGGAATGATAAAAAGTAATTCAACTGGAAGAGAATCTCAAAATCTTTTAAGGAATAATGGCATGGATACACCGTACCCATTGAAGTCTACTCTGAGCCAACCCAACTTAGCAACGAAATTAGAGAAAGTCTCTTCGTTCTTTTCGAACTCACACAATCACATACAAAAGCAACGTGCGCAATTAGCAGCTCTTAGAAATGAGTATTCTGAACGAATAAGAAACAACGATGAGAATGATCCTAAGACAGTTAACATCGACATTCAAATTACGGATACTATGAATCTGGCAAACAATCCGGTTCCACAAAACGAAAACAATTTAAAAGTTCCAGCTACCAATTTAGAGAAATCGATATCATTACCACTGAAACTCAAATTGAAACCATCGAAGTCAGCATACGAATTAAGTTCTGTGAGAAAGGTTCCCACTAGCAAGCTTGAAGTTACGAGTAATGATTCATTAACAAATTTGACAGGAACAATACACCCACTCGATACTTGTAGCGATGTGAATTTCCGATTTAGTGGAACCACGAAACTAAAATCCATCAAACCTGTGAAATCTAGTCCTAGTTGCCAGGAAGATAGTAGTAACAAACAAAAGCCAGAACAAATCTCCGATTCTTTAAACAGATAACAGTTACTTTCAAATGCATCTTCAAAGAGCATCTTATCGAAAAAAATTTTCATAAAAAATATATATTTAAAACGATACTGGTGATGAGTAGCTTAAAGATTGCATCTTTATATTTGATTAATTTTGTGATTTCCATAAATTAGCCAATTTTGAATGGGAAAGTTTCAAAACTGGTTAATTTATACAATAGACAGAGGGAAGGAAATGATTTTCTTTTTTATTCTTATTCAGATCTGATGTGTTTGGCAACACATTACAACTGATGAAAGTGAAATGTTCTACTGAAACTATATTGAACATTTGGAAATCTCAGATATATAGTCGATTGAAAATCCACTATCTCCAAATGAACATTTAAAACTATATATAAAGACGCATTAAGTATTCAGAAAATGAGATGGATATCAAAATAAGGTACTAAAGATATATACATATATACAACCGTACAGTTTCAGATTGCCAAAGGAAGTGCCAAACTTTCTCTCTCTGTGTTAGAATATATTTTATAATAAGACAAAAACGATTTTAGTTACTTAAAAATAAATACATATGTACATATTTAGACGCGCGCGCGCGCGCACACGCACACACACACACACAGAGACAATACATATATACGCATGTTAGATGCGGTTGTATCGTTGAAAAAATATATTGATAAAAATCATTAATGTATAGGCTGGCTGCTATGCACCGTAAGATTCAAAAAAACTAAGTATTACTATTTTTGCACAAAACAAGCCTTGTGATATCAGGGATAGTTAACACACACACACACACACACACACATATATATATATATATACATATGTATATGTATGTATATGTATATATATGTGTATATGTATGTATGTATGTGTATATATATATATATATATATATATATATATATATATATATACATACATATAAAATGCATATATATTATACTCTGTTCTTTATAAAAAAGTTTTACCATCGTTAATATGCAACAGTAGCATTAGCGATATTTAACGTCCATATCAAACGTATTGTAAATTAGAGAATAGCAAATTATTATATTTACTCCCTATAAAAGATATTTGAAATTGAAATTTTGATAGATAATGTGAAATAAAGATATTCATAAAAATGATAAAATTATATTTTGTAGTATTTCGGTCACTGTAACATTTTATCAGCTAGTTATTATACGTAACTGTAGTGATATATTGTTTGTAACGAAATACAAGTATATAATCATATCTTATGACGGAAATAAAGATATTCTATAAGTAATTGTTTGTTACATAGATTTATTAGAGTAGATATTATGTATAGTATTACAAACTAAGAAATATTTAGATTTTTATTTGTTTTCTCGACTAATCTTATTGTGATAATAGATAAAAATATTTAGTTAATAAAAATAACTTAATAATATTAATAAATATTTTATTAAGTATTTTAATTTTTAAAAATATTAAGAATATATAAATTTATAATAAACTATATGATGCGCGCATATTTTTAAAAAGTAATGAAGGAGTCATTTGACATCTATGTTCACAAAATAATTTCATTTTTTTGTAATTATTGAATTTTTTATTTCTTTTTGTTGCTATATTTATTTTACATCAATGTAAAATACGACATGAATAACCAGATTAAATTATATATTATGGAACATGTGATTTTAATCAAAAAATATTTATGTATCTGTGAAGTGTTTTATTGTATAAAGTAATATCTATAAAATTATTACTTTCGCTGTTTACTTTTTCAATGATACATTACAGAATTAGATAAGCAGCGCAGGCGCAAAACTGGTTGATTTTAAATCATAAATTTGCTGAGTATTTATTATGTTCATGATTTATTAAGATGTTCATGATTTATTGAGAAAAATACGTAATTTTCTTTCCATTCCTATTTTATAATCTTCACATTAAATTGTAAATTCAACTCTTATATATTTTCAGATGCTACATTATACATGTGTGAGATTATATACAATTTTCCTTGTACACGTTTACTATTTTTTAATGTTTTGTTTTAGCTATAGTAGTCCTGCAAAAAAAATCATTTGTGTATTAGAATTCGTATAACAAAAAAATAATCATAATAAAAGAAGAATTATAGGAACAGATAATCTATATATTTAAAATATTAACACACTAAAAAATTCTTAATTTATCTGTAAATTAATTGAATATCCTTACGTTTGCATCTGTTTACTGCCACTGAGCACTATATATGGTGATTGAGTTTCCTTTTGTTTCGCTTGCAATAAATTTAATGTACCTAAAGGTGTATCTGTTGAAGACATTCGTTTCATTAAAACTTCTTGTTCGGCTTTCTTCATTCTTTTCTCCACCTAAAATATTAAAAAATTATTGTAACTATGAATATATTAATTTTGATTAAAATAATAATAAATGTTACCGATAAATTCATATATATGCATAATGCTTTATATATAATATAAAAACCTTATTTTTTCCTGGACCTTTCCCATGAAATTTGTGCGACAGATATCGAAAAGCTTCCTTAGCGCACAAGACATGCCCATCGTCATCAATATACTCAAGCTTAACATTCGGTTTGAAACCTTCTTTCTCCTTAAAATCGGATGTCGGTCCATTAAAACGATCTCTTCTGCCGAACTTATCATCATCCCTGAAACGAAAATAATACACATGAACGAGCAAATTAAATAGACAAATTATGAATTCTAAAAATTCAAGTCAGTTTTCCTCAAAGATATCAGCTAAAAAAATGCAACTGTACTATGTTATCGTATTATATAACTAGATTTTGATATTATATAAAAAAAAAACAAAAATTAAAACCCTTGAAATACGGTGCTGAAACTTGTGTCCACTACCAGTATAAACAAGTCTGTATGAAGAATATGCTCGTGAATCTTCAAGATATATTACATTATGCGATTAAATTAAAATAATTTTAAGATATGTTTACTTAAGTTATTTAAATTGTATTTTAATTATTTTTCAGTATAAACAAATTGTATATATATTCTATGTTATATACTGACCAAAATAAATATTAAATTAATTAAATATTAAAATTCATGCACGTAAAGCTAAAGATATTTTTTCGTCATTCTTATATTTATTTAAAATTTAAGTACGTTCGGAAATATTAACACATTTTAATATCTAATAGCAGCGCCATATTAACACTAGAGCCTAACTTAGTCTAGGGGCGACATTTTTTGAAAAGTTCTAAAAAAAATAACAATTTTTTGTCACGCAAATGATTGAGAAAATTTTTCATTGATCATTAGTTTGCTCGCGTCGCATGCTCCAATATGCTTCTATTATAGCTTCTATTCACTTTAATAAGCGCATTGGATCAAAAAATGTATACAAGGTATTCCAAAAAGGTCGGGACATCTGAATATCTCGAAAAATAATATAAGTTTTACAAAAAAGTACTTCAGACAAAAGTTGTAGGATACAAAAAGATTTATTTACTGATCTTATCAGTTTGACCTTGGTGGCGTCGCCAGGGTCAGATCAAGGTCGTCGATTGTTTTAAGACCTCATTTTTATTTCAGAATCTAATAGATATATATGGTGTCAAGAGCTTTTCAAAACACTGTAATAAAGTTATTTTTCATAAAATACTTTTCGAGTTATAAGGCTTGAAAGTTATAGTACCGCCGGCATTAGCATTATGCAAGGTGTCCGACCGACGACTAAAACCTCTTGAATGTTGTTCAGGATCATGTGTTGAGATCAAAATCATTGAAGATTTCTCTTGTTTTCATTTTTATGTAAAAGAAAATAACTTTACGGTTTCCCAATCCCTGCAGATGACCCTTTTTTTTAGTACGCGTTGCGCCGACATACGTAGTTGTTTCTCAGTTGAAGAAGGGCGGTAAAAAAAAATTCACTGTCTAGGAGCGGCAGAAATCTTAATCCGACCCTGTCTAATAGACGAGTATAGATTGTATGCCGCATAAAATTATCCATCATACTAGCTTGTGTTAGATACATGCAAACCGTTCATAAACAACGATTATAATCACAATATACAGAGACAAGAAAATCTTTCCCTTTTATGTCGACTTATTTTGCAATCTAACATCTAGCATTTGACTCTTCCCATGAGCAGACTCATCTAGAATCTTAGCACGATTCGCAGAAACGGAATCGCATAACATAAACATACCTTAACAAATCCTACTCTCTTCTCAGGCCTTGTGTTCACCTCCGATTAAGCGGTAAACTCTCGTAGTGGTAGTGGATCACCCGTTCCGAGCACCGATTTCCGGGCTCTATTTAAAACTGTTAACTGACAGTTTGAAATTCACTAGAGACTTGTCTAACACAATTCTTGTGGAAGCGTATTCGACATAAGGACCATTTCTTACGTGTTTCTTCCGCGCGTTTTTACATCCTTGAAACACGTAAGAAGATCATCATATATCGAATCGCAGTAATACATAGTTTACTTACCCATATGTTTTGTCCTCTATCGAATAATTCTGAGCTTGCAGATGTGCGAAACGTGACGCTGAAGGGCGATTGCTGTCCTCTTTCTGTAAGTAACCTTTACTCATAGCTAATTTTAAAGCTCCACCTACCCCGTGACCGAGTGACGGCTCGGCATCTAGAATTGCTGCCTCCATTACAACTGGTTCCGAAATGTTCTCATCTAATTACAGAAGTTATATTTAATTTACATTTAAGAAAAAACCAATTATAAGAAATACTTCAATTTTTTGAAAAAATGTATTGATTTTTCTTTTTTTTTATAGGGAAATATATCAGTTGTTATATGTTATTATCACTGTTATATAAAATTAATCTGCATCAGTACACATAAAATACCTAAATGCACTGTATTCCAAGCACCACGACCATCGTCTTCTTCTTCGTTTGCAGGCGGTTCCTCTTTGATTCCGTCCATTTCAAAATCCTATAACACTTATATTGTATTCAAATGCAACAATATTTTATTACAATTAATCAAAAATATGCTATGTTTAATGTACCATAAGTTCTTGTCCATTTTCCTCTCTATTTCCAGCGAGTCCATAAGTGGGTATATCACCCAAGGTCCTACAAAATTCTGCAGTAGAATTAAGAACAATATTTCCAGATTGACTTTCCTCAGAGTTAAGAATTTCATGTTTTATTGTTTCAATAGTTTTCTGGATGCTAGCTGAATGTCCCTCCTTCAAACGTTGAGTTTTTTTTAAAGTCAATTGTAATTCTAATTCCTTATCATCTTCTTCAAGTTTTATTCCAGTAAGATCTTCTGCAGGAGCTGTTTCCAATAATTTTAATAAATCAAACAAATAATACAACATTGTCAATACGAAGAACACAAAAAGCAAATCGAAGAACACAAAAATTATATAGAACACAAAGAATTATGTACATAAATATAATTTAACAATGTACATACTATACAAAGAACTAACAAAAATCAAATAGAAATAAGTAGAAATGTGTTTCGTTACATAATTAAATTATACTTACAATTTACAAATACCTAATATTCAAATAAGCACCACTTTTTTATTCTTAATTTTTATAAACTCATTTAAATTACCTTCTAAATCATCGACATCTAAAGTATCATTATCCTTCGAATCTTCCGGTTTTTTTCTTCTCCTACTTCCAAGATCTCGAAGATAATCATTGTCCACAGGGACTAAATCATCTGCTTTCAATTTCTTTTTCGTTCTAATTTTTCGAATCTGTAATTATATTATGTATTATTTAATTATATTATATATTATTGCAGAGAACGTTATATATTTTAAAAATAAATTATGAATACAAAATGTATATCAAATATATAGCCATATCAAGTAACTCTAAAGAATATTAATCTACTACATGTACAAACACATTAGAAAACAATTTTCTACCTTCTTCTTTGGTTTCTTGAATTTTGCAAGTTCCTCTTCATTATAATATTCACTCGCTAATTTTGGTTCTGCCATTTGTAGCGTTTCTAATTTTTTATTTGCCAAGCGTTGCTTTACTGTCTCTATCTGACGTCGTTTAAATTCTATTGCATTATTAGCACCCAACATGAAATTGTCTTTTTTTTCACCATCAATTTCTTCATCATACTTTTCTAAAATCTTGTTTTTAGGAAATCCATATTCGTCGAAATTTTCATCGGCATATGGATCATATGTAGGTTTCTTAATTTTATTTAAAACACTACGTTTATATCGTTCATTGTCGATCATATTCACATTTACAAGTAAATCATCATTTTCATTTAATACTTCTTGATCTTTTAATGTTAGGATTACAGTCTTGCCTTCCTCAAACGTTTCCTACAAAATATTTCCTGTTTAAAATTTATTATAAATAAGAAAAATAGAAAACTATATAATTTATGACATGATATAAGTATCAAAAGCTTAAATAATAATTAATATATATTATTAGAATCATATATTATTATACTCACAAGATTATGCTCGACTTTAAGGCCTTTCAAATCTTTCTCTGTATATGCCGTGTTGCGGGCAGTATATATTTCCTCTTTAACCAAATTCCCGATTCCAAATTCTTCATCCAATTGATCCAACATTTTTGCCTTAAATTAAAATAATATTTTTCTTTTAAAAAATCTACAGCAGAATGGATAAACAAACTTTAATAAAGTATTATATATGAAGTTATTATGAAAAAA
>NW_011626731.1:468668-535777 GCF_000204515.1 Acromyrmex echinatior | reverse complement strand
TATATAATATTCAACACAAGATGCTAATAAGAATAAAGATGCTAAATTTTATTACTCTCATTTCTGCTTTTTTCTTCTCTTCCTCTAGCTGCCTAGATTTGTTGATCCATACTTGAGTATCATCATCCGAATCAATTTCACCCAAACTTTTCATTTTTGACAAATTTGCCTCAATTTGTCTCTTTTCCTTCTGAGTACCTATCTTTTCTCTCAATTTCTGTGCTTTTATCTTATCACTATTGTTTGGTGCAGGTTTATGATAAAATTCGCCCAGATCATCTTTAATTTTGCTAGGATCATCTTTAGATGTATTATCTACTTCCAATGGTTTTAATCCTAATTTTGCACGAATTTTGTTAGTTTCTTCGATAGATAATGAGGTTTGCGACGCTCCACCTTTAGCAGGGGATGGACTACGCTGTTTCGAGATTTCAGGTGGAGGAGGTGTCGACGGATGCGATGATTTAGATATTTTTGGTGGCGGCGGAGCATTAACAATTTCAACTGAAAGTTAAAAATTCTTTTTCTTCTATAATTATAAATATAATTAACTATTATGATTATACGTAAATATACTTGTATTTCTTATAGTTACATATAATCTCTTATATATATACATATATATATATATATATATATGTATATATATATATATATATACATATATATGTGTGTGTATATATATTCTATACACACTGTGTCAAATTCTCTTACCATCGCTATCGTAGTCTTTGCGTTCTTTTCTCCTGTGTTTCTTATGATGCCTATGCTTCTCTGACTTTTCGCGATCGGGCGTGTAGCTTCTGGAGCGACTGCGATGACGCTTCTTTTTGGTATCGCGAGATTTTTCAGTTTTGTGACGTTTGTTGGAGCCCATGTTAGCGTTCTCGATTTAAGCTATCGTTTTATCTTTTCTACTTCACAGTTACGGCTTCGTAGTAACTGATAACGATGTTACTAATGCAACACACGTACTCGTCGTATACTTATTAACCGAATTATCAACAATATCAGATACTCGCAAAATCAGCGATAACACCGAGAGAATCGTGAGATATTATAAGATGCGTCGATACACCACGCACAATATACTTGTTTCCGCCTAAAATATACGTATATCTACCATTGAATTGAGTATGCGTGTTTCTGCGCATGCGTGCAGTTACACGTAGAGGGATGGTTCCCCTTTTATAATCGAATGAGAGGGGAATACTCAACTGTGATTAGTCAATTCTATAAGCTTATAGCTGGAAACACAAATGAAAAGCGTAGGAAGCAATGTGAACAGGAAATAACAAATTTCAACCTATCAGAAATCATGTATACTAGAATGAACGCTTTTTGATAGGTTGAAACCTCTTTATTCCTTCTTTCTATTGTCTGTGCTTTTTATTAATTCGGTTCGCGTTGCATGAAATCTCCAAATATTTTTGCACTTAAAATGAGATTGATATACAATATATTGTATTTTGCCTTGAAAAGAGAGAAAGCAAAGATGTCGAGTGCCAAAAGTGCAAGCAACGCGAACAGAGATCGGTTTTCTGTGGCTGAATTAGTGTACACTTTTGGAACTTAAAGTGAGATAGATACGTTTGATATTTGTTTAAAGCGAGAAAGAGAATTCTAGAACCAGAGAGATGCAGGAACAGGAAACTGACCACAGATCTATTGTGTTTCCGGCTTAAGAATGCGGAGGTTGGCAACACTGCTTTAGATATAGAACAGAAGTGGAAGTTCTTGAGAAGAAAAAGACGACACATCCATTGCGGTTTTGATGCGGATTATAATTTCTTACATGTCGAATTGTTTGCAATGGCGACGATAAAGAATCTGTCCAATGAGGTAATCTACATCATCTTACAACAAGAAGATATTAGCTTCAAGGATGTTTTGAACTTCGGTTTAACATGCCGACAATTTCTCAACGTAATTCACAACAACACGCTATGGCAAATAAAACTTTATAAAAGGTAACTTCGTCATTCTCTTGAAATTCTCATCACGATTTACTTAGATAAGTTTGTCTAAAACTGCGCAATTTATATCTTTTAATTTTATCAAAAAACTTTCTCTGGCAAATTGGCACAAATGGTAAAATGACGAATGCGAACCCAACGAATATGTCAATTTGTATTTGAAATTGTATTTGAAATTGATTATTCGTGAATTTCGTACGACTAGTTAATATTTCGAGCTGTTTCGAATTATCTGACGCTTTATTTGACATAAGAGTTCAATGAGAATCAGAGTCGAACAAAAATGTTGATATTTACATAATCGATTTTCTTCATGTTGACACTTGATTTCTTGTGTTTGTTTTAAATGATCATAACTTTTTTTATGAATATGTTCGGAGAGATTAAATATTTGGCGTTTTTCGTTTTCCAATTATTTTGTTATTATTATTTTGTCTTCAAGAATACAACAACTCCGATATTTCATATTTAATAAACAAATAAAAATTAAGATTAAGATAAAGTTAAAAACGAATGATTAACAGTTTAATGTTAATTCTACAATAAACCATTAGTCATAAATTAGAAATCAAAAGCTGAAAATAGTAAAAATTGACCAATCACAGTCATCAATTTTTAGCTTTTGACTTCTGATTTATGACTAATGGCTTATTATAGAAAGCCCATAACGTTTGTCCTATTTTACAAAAAAAAAAAACGAAATGAGAAAGTTGTTATCGATGAACTTTCTGAACTGGTGCACATGTTGCAATAAGATGAAGTGAAACTGAATCCTGATATGTTTGTCTACTTTAACTTATCGCACTGTGTAAACAAGAATGCATTAAAATAAACTGAAATTTTAATCCATTTAAATCCATTTGAATGCATACTTTTAGTATCATTCAAATGGATTTTTTAGCTTCATTTAGATGCAAAAACTTGTTTAATTGAGTTAAAAAATTACATTTCAGAATTTTGAATTAAACTGTATTCTCTCATAATATACTTAAAGAACTGAAATTTTTATTTATTTTGAAAAGCATAGAAATGTGCTTCATGCAATTTCCATAAATAAATAAGAATGCATTGGGATTAAAAAGAATTTATTTCAATGTTTGCAAATACATACTTTTTCGAATGTGAATTTATTTTAATCCATTTCAATCCATTCTCGTTTATAGGAACCATTTCAAAGAGTTTATCAAGGAAATAAATAGGAAATTTTCCACAAAAAGAAGAAATAAATGTTGAAATTAGAAGTTTAATATTTACTGCTTTACAATAGTTGGAGATTCTGTAATATGATTGGTTTATACATTCAGATCGAGTGAAGAATTAAGGGCAAGATTAATTATATTAAAGAATCTTACAACAGTTGCAAAGTTTTTTCTTCTGAATAACGGTCATGTAATCAAGGACAGATAATTTGGTTGATTTTAATAATTTAATGAAATAATTCAAATAAATATATAAATATAAAATGTAAATAAGGACTCTCAATCTTAAACAATAAAATATAAATAAGAGTTCAGATAAAACTAATGAGAGTCATACGTTGTTGTAAGAATGGAGAGATAGGAAAAGCAGATAATAATCCTCAGATGTTGATGGTTATCTTCAATTTATTTCGAACGTTTCAGCTCCTTTTGAGCTTGTTCTCAATGAAAGATCTGATGATTGTGTATTGGCTAAAGAAGATTCCAAAAGGAGCTGAAATGTTCGAAATAAATTGAAGATAATCAGCAACACCTGAGGATTATCTGCTTCTCTTATCTCTTTACTCTTACAACAGAGAGAGAATTTTATGATTCTCATTAGCCTTATCTGAATTATTTAAATTTAAATCTCTTATTTAAATTTTAATAATTTAGTGATTATACATTTTTTAAATAACTGAAAAATGCATGCAAATGAATGCAAATGAACTCTGAATTTGCATAGTGAACGGTTCTTTTAAAAGCTAAACATAGATTCTGAATTGTAATTGTTTTTATATGATTAAAATATTCTTTTTGCAATAATTAATAGAAATAAAGAATTTTATCTACAATGAATACAAATAAAATAATGAATTTTATATTCAATACGAATAATGACAGATTTATTTATAACGAGTATACAAATTTGATGTATTTCGCACTATTTATTACAGAATAATAATTTTAGTTTTAGTTTTAATTGTTACTCTGTACAACTTTTTTTTAAATTTATAATTTTTTAATGATATGTGCAAATTCTATAAATGACTTACTTAAAATTTTTGAAAATAACGAAGTATTTCTGGTTAATGCTAGATGGCCTAACATGAAAAGAATTTATGACAAACTGAAGATACAAAAAAAATGCATAAATTTTAAAGATGATGTAAAAGCAAGCATAACATGTAGAAATAAATTACGGAGTCACTTGTCGCTAATGTCCGAGAGATTCTTTCAAAAGGACAATTTTTCCGAAAGTGACTTGGAATATTTCGATGCACTATTCTGTCCAAATATGGGCGCTCACAGTATGAATTACTATTTTCTTAAGGATGAAATGATGCATCTGATTACAATGTCGCCACTGTAAGATTTATTAAATTATTAATATTGTAGACATGTATGGATTAATTGTACAATTAATGTACATGTATTTTTCAGATTACCTGATTGTAATTTAACACATAAATATTACAGCAAAATACTTCTTCAATATTTACAACAGCGTCATACAAAGGATGTATGGCAGGAATTTATAAGTTATCCCAAAGAACAGCAACTTCTAGAAAAGGCAGCTACTATTGTAGCACAATGGTATCAACCTCAAAAACATATCTTTTATTTTGATATAGAAGCATCGCTAGATAATATTGCACAATTGGTATTAAAGCGTCTTAAAAAGGTATATTGTGACCATCCGATATTCTCAACGTCCGCAAAGCAATTTTCTTTTTGGAAAAATAACAACGTTAACGACAATCAATGGAGCAAAGAGGAAGAAAAACAGATAATAAATATGCTTCAAACAGTTTTATTTGATGAATTAGGTTTCTCTGGAGCTTTAGCTTCAGACCTTTTATATAAACTGGAGGACATTCTTATAGATTGCGTAAGATATAGATTATTGATATATTACAATATTATAGATGATATATTACAATTACATCATAAGCACATTTTTATATTCATATTTTGTTATTTATATTATTATGTATATTGTTACGTTATTATAAAAATGTAAAGTGTCAATATCTTTCTATATATACAGGATGTCCCAAATTTCACGTAACATCCATTAGCAGATTTTTCACCAGAAATCATTTCAAGACGAAAATTCTAATATCAAAATGTCGAGACAACAATTTTTAAATGAAAAGAATTTAAATTTAGCCAATTTAACTGTTCGAAATTCGCATTAGGCATAGCACGTTGTACAACAGTTAAGATATTTTCAAACATCAATTCTGTTTTACCTTTCTAAACAACTTTACTACTGTACGATGTGCCATGCCTGATCACATGAATTTCAAGTTCTGTTGGCTGGATTTAAATTCTTTTCATTTAAAAACTACTGTAATCTTAATATTTTAGTGTTAGGATTTTCATCTCGAAATTATCTCAAGAATCTGCTATTAATGGGCATCGCAAAGTCTAGGACATTCTTTTACACACTCACGCGCGCGCGCGTGCGCGCACACACACACACACACACACACAGAGTAATGTAATTTGTAATACTTAGGTTTTAGAAAACAAAGTTGGTGATGCAGTATCTCTGGCAATAATATTCCAGAGTATAGCAAGGAGACTTGGCGTACGCTGTGATCTAGTAGCATTTCCTACTCACTTCTTTTTAAGTTGGAAACCAAAATCGTAAGTATAATTTAGAAGCATTTAATTTATCAGACTTATCATATATTTACATATTGATACAAAATAAATCATAAATCATAAATATGTTTTAAAATTTTGTGACCATATTCCTAAATAAAAAAAAAGAACAAATATTTCTATGAACACAAAGTCGCAAATGTTTCAAAATAACAGATAAAAATATTTGAAGTAATGCGCCAGTCATGTGTACGTCCACCTCAGGGATATATGGAAAATGATGAAAAACACTATTTCTTATAAACAAAATAATTTTGAAAAATTTCAAGTGTCATTTGATATTACCGTATTTGTATCCATTATTTCAACAATGAAGCATTTACGAACTAGTTTATAGGAACATTTGTTCTATATTTTTGTCCAGAAACATGTTCAAGATTTGTAAGACATTTTGCGCATATATCATATAGGCATATATATCTATATAAATGAATACATGCATATGTGAACTACATATTCTTTTTTTATTGTCTACAGTATTACAGAAAAATCTGAAGATGAAGAATATTTCTATATTGACATCTTGCATGGTGGAGCTATTGTGGGTAGAAACGATTGTCCCAAAACTCGTGGTAGAAGATGTCCCATCAAAAATTTTAATAAACACAATGAGATTAGTCCTACAGAGGTTGGTCATTATTTATATATCTTATTAAATTTAAAAATAAGTAGTAAAAATATAGATTAGTCACAGATAAACAACACGGAATAAATCAATAAAACATACGTTATATGTAAGAGAGAATTATATATGAAGAAATTAACTTTCCATTTGTTGCATTGCTAACTTAGTTTATATACATTTTCGTTTTAAGGTCGTGTTACGGATGATTTATCATTTACAAATGGTTAATCCTAACTACCAACATTATCAAGATAGAACTCTGCAAAAACGCTCATTGATGGAATTCCGCTATATGATAAACCCATACGATATAGACGAGATTCGAGCACTAGGTCATTTTTATATGCAAAATAAAATGAATTTATCAGGTCTCCTAATCTCACTACAAAAGATACTGGTATGTAAATTTAATTTATATATAAATCACATTCTCATAAAATTTCTCTTTTTTTTGCAAACTTGTTTTTTTCGCAATACGATAAGAATTGATTGTTTAATAGATAATATATTAGGTGTTGGAATTAATTCGTAGCGTTTTTTAATGAAAGAATGTTATTTATTTCACATGAGCATTAAAAAATACATTAATGAAAGTACTTCCCATCACTTGTAAAACGCTACGAATTAATTCCAACACCTAATAATAAAATATAAGAATGATTGCTAATATGAAAAAAATAAAATTTTTTTAAATTTCTTATATATTTGTTGTATAAGCAAACTTTGAGCTATGATACAATAATTTTCATATATTTGTACATTAATAAACAACTGTACAGAAAGTGTTTTGAAGTAAACTTTGTTTTTCTATATACGCAGGAAAGTAACAGAACATCTCTGGAAGTAATTCAAGCTAAAAGACTGCTAATTAAATTTAAACGTTATATGCGGAAAAAATATGTATGTATTTATGATAATTTATAATGAAAAATATGCAATTTACATATATAAAGCCTACTTTATACTTCGTGACATAATTCTATTTCTAATTTTATATATGAAATTATAAATATAATTATAAATGAGAAAGAAATTCTTGTATTAAAAAAAAGTTTTTCATTTATATTTATATTGATAAAATTCGTTTGTTTATTCGACAAGACGACTTATACATATATAAGTGCTTAGAAATTTTCAATTTTCATTACAGCAGATACAATTGATCAATCACAGGTATACTTACACTATATTTAATATCTTTTTTTATTTCTAAAAATAAAACATTATAATTATGATTCTGATAATTTACATATTTTCTGTATTACTCGATGCTTAAAATTTATAAATAAAATTTTGTCATGAATTATAAATTGTATAAAGTGAGCTTTAGATATAGTGCGTAATATGTTAATACTCACTGCAGTTATACTGAATGAATCAATGGATCAGTTCATTTCATGAATTGATTAAAATATCATATTAATTATTAATATAACTAATAATTGCAACTTGAATATGAAAACTAATTTGAAAACAGTAAAAGTTTACGAAGTAATAAATATATAAAAAAGATGTTAGTTAACATTGTGAGAGACCTACAATTTCAGCCACTTGAAAATAGATTGCAAGTAGACTTAAAGACAGGACATAATATAAAGTATGCAATTGGAATGATAGTGACTTCCAATCTATCAATCACGTATGCTCTTCCAGGCGTGATTATTGGTTGGTTTGGAATAGTCGAAACGACTTGTCGTGTACCTATGTATATACATGATCTGATTGAAGGATTTAACCTTAATCCTTCACAAACATTTTACCTTGTCCTCTGTGAACGTGGAAGTATATATTATCCCGAAGGTACAAACAGATTACTAGATGTGCTTGTGTATATACATGTACTTTTATGATGTCATTTATATGCGTATAAGTGCGATTTAAAAATATTTTTCTATTTTAGACTTTTTAAAGACATGTCCACCAAGATTGATTGAGCACAACGAGATTGGCCGATATTTTTGTAGATTTACAGGGTCCCATTATGTATCTAACGAAATGTTAAAAAGACAGTATATGTATAATGGCAGTATATACGTGTATAATCACTATTGAACTTGTTGTTCTCAGCAAGCTTTATTAGGTTCATTATCTACACCTTTAGTCTCTTTTTCCTAAAATATTGTTGTGATTAAAAATTGTAAAACACGCTACTTTTCATTGAACAAATCATTATATTTAAAACAATCTTATCAATAACTAATTAACCAAATTGCGATATTTTAGTCACTAAACGCTTATTTATATGGTGAAGAAATGTAGTACGAAGAGATTGTTTTAAAAATAAGAAAACTGTGATGAATTATTATAAAATAATATTTTTCTAAAGAATGTATATATTTTGTATAAGGAAAAAAAAATTAAACTTTTGCACATAAATATTTAATAAATATATATTTTATGTACGTCGCAAAGCGCGATTCACTTTTTATATTTAAAAGAATCTTATTAAAGTGATTTCGGCAAAACTTAACTTTAACGAAACTTAATCAACGATTAAGTTTCTTCCAGTTTTATGTTTATTTTGTACCAATTTAATTTCAGTTTAACTTGTTTTTTATCTTTTTGTTTTAAGAATTATTTAAAAAATAGGTAAAGTATGAAACTAAGATTAAAATTAATAGATACTGATAAATAATTAGTGTTTTTGATTAAAGTAAAGAATAAGTAGAAAATTATGATTTTCTAACTTACCGACAAAACTTAAAAATTAAAAAAAAAATTTACGCAAGATGATTTTTCTACTCGAAATAAATTCTACGTATGAGAATACATGAACATATGTACAAAATAACAGGAAAATCGAAAATAGTTTTCTAACGAGTGTTTAAATATCGTATCAAATCCATGATCACGTGATAAGAGAGGCAGCCATCAAAGCCATGACGTCAAAATGTATACAGTTCTAAAAACACCGTCATGATACTCGACAACACGCGTTATATCTTATATACAGAAGAAAATATAAATAATTCACACAGAGGATACGTATTTCTAGAAAAAAAAAGGTGAAAGAAGAAAAGATAGTACAATCCAAACGGGACAAGCATCCATAACGGAAGAAGAAACGAGCACTTGTGACTATCTCCTCTGTAACTTTATTCATTTTGATTCACGCATTTTGCCACACGTATATACCCAGATCTGTTGAAGCATGTTTTGTAAAGTTGTTTGATATAAATTATTTTGGTAAAATACCAGCAGAAATATAACAGGATCTGTGTAAAATATGATAATAGATAGATTGTATGAATCGAGTATAGAATCATTTCGTAATCATTAGCTGGCGATAGCCAAGTTACTCGAGATTTGATGGGTATTTATTAATTGTAATCTTCGAAAGTGTTCATACATTCTCTATACATTGCAAGAGTCTCAAAAATGAAATTTAAAAACTGCCTTTCCTGTTTTATTTATGTGCGGAAAGGTTTTTTTAATATATAATAAAGAAGGATCGAGAATAATTCAGGATATGATCAATGTGATGCTACAAATGGTTTAAAACGTTTTTATATTAGTCAATTTATAAAATTCTTTTTTTTGATTGGTCCATCAAACGCTTCAAAGTATTTGTAGCGAGACTTTGACTGTGGCCTCAGTCAGTCTTGCAAAGTTTCTTTGTAAATATATCTAAGTAGTGAATTGTATGCATCTTCGATCTCTCTTCGAGATTATATAATGCCTCCTTTAAAGTTTTAAACAATGAAAATTTTATCAATATCGATTTATTAAAGATCTGAAAATTAATATGGGAATAATAAATAACAGTCACAATTTAAGTTTTAATTATTTTATGCAATATATCCCAGGATTGAATGAATCATAAGTCACCGATGTTGAATAAAAAATAATATTCCATTTGAACGATTATAGAATGACAGATTCTGTTGGCAATCTGCTATCAGACTATTCTGGCAGAACATAAACTGTAATATACAAGTGTTCGTAATATGTCATTTGTTCTTTTTTAACATTCAAAATAACAAGAATATATAATACATCATGCGTGAAACAGAATATATATACATAGATATCAATTTCCCACAATATGTATTTTGTTTGAATCTTCTAGTGAATTGCTAGCGTACTTTGCTTAATGTTTTATTTATTATGATATATATAAGTTTGAGGATAAATAAATTTCTTTATTTCAGAATAAAATATTCAAGTTTATTTATTATCGTTACATTTTTCCAGATAAATATGTACATTAAATTTTATATTTCTCTGATTTTAGTACCATGCCGGTTTTGCCTGCAAATTCAAAGCACTTATCCCATGATGCTCATCCGACGAATCCATACAAGAATGATATTGTGTTAAGTTATCATGACTACTTACTCAGAACATCGGATGTTGCATTACTGGAGAGAAATGACTGGCTTAATGACATTATAATAGGATTCTATTTCGAATATCTGAATCAACAATATAGGAAGGATAATAAAAGCCAGTTATTATTTATCGGGCCTGAAGTAGCTCAGTTATTAAAGATGCAGGATTCTTCACAATATAATATATTTCTAGATCCTATTGAAGCTACAAATTATGATTTTATATTCTTCCCTCTTAATGACTGTGATAGCAACGAGGCAGGTGGTTCGCATTGGAGTTTATTAGTATATTCTCGTATGGAAAAAATGTGTTATCACTTCGATTCGTCAAGCGGTATTAATGGCTTCTCCGCGAAAAAGCTTGCACGGAAAGTGACAAAATATTTTCTTGAGAAACAGGAGAGAAAATATATTGAAATGGATTGTCCGCAACAAAATAATAACTACGATTGCGGTTTATATGTTTTATGTTTAGCAGATATAATATCTAGACATGCTATAAAAAATTCTAAAGTAAGCGATTGTGATTGTAGTATCATTCCAGAAATGGTTTCGAAAAAACGTAGCAATTTATTAAAATTAATTTATGATTTGAAAAGTACATCTAATAATGCATAGCAGAATCTAGCTACAATATGTGGTATTAGTGATTATAATTTACTTATATAACAAATTTTATTAATATTCTAAAGTACTAATATTCCTTAATTTTTTCTATTATTTTTTTTTTATATTTACTTATATCATATAATTATTTGACATTAGTATATCAAAAATACTTCAAATTTTTTCATAAAAGTTCATTCTCGTTTTAAATAAACAAAATTTCAAAATTTTATGTCATTTATCAAAAGAAAAAGATGTAACGATTTAAGTATCTCTCTGTATCTTAAAAGCGATTCTTTAAGATTAGGAAATGTTAAAATCTATTGTATCAACTATATCTATTGTATAAATAACATGCACAATATAAAATGCAATGTGATTAGTTGTTGAAGTCCATTTAATCAAATAATGACTAATTTGGACGAATGCAGTACAAAGTAACGCGTAACTATATAAAAGCGACTTATAATTAGTGAGAGATCCCAATCCGTATCTTATGTTTCGATTTACAAGAGATTGCTTAAAGAATTAAAAAAAAAAATATGAAGTGAATTGTAACCCGTTTTGGGAACAATAAAACTGATATATACAATACAAATGTGAAAGTTTTTATAATACATTATTGCAAACCTTAAAATTATACAAGAGTTTTATTTAAGCTTATAAGTCTAATACTAAAAAAAAAAGTAAATTAATATACTTAAGAGAGTAATGTGCATTATATACATATTTAATATTTACTTTACAGAAAATATATAAAAGTGAAACAAATAATTAATAATTTTCTGAAATACAATCTTAACAAATACATTCTTAGTAACAAAAAATCATCAGTAAAACTAAAAATTTTATGTCGATATCCTTTGAACATATGTACATATGTATTTGTGGTAACGTTCCGTTTGACCATGTTGCGATTGACCACAATTATTCTAGTGCCTAGTTTTTTCGAGACAAACTGTATGAGTGGCTTGTGATCAATTACAAAGTAGTCAAACGACTCTCGCTCCATATTTGTACATATCTGTAACTACGTCTGATGTAAAATTAATTTATAGATGGCTATAGTAAGATGCATGAATTACCATATCCCGTGTAATATCTTTTACGGACTTGCAACCTAAAAGAAACATTGATTTGAAATATTTCTAAATTAATATAATCAATAAAACATTAATGTAAAAATATATGCATTATTTTACCAGTTAATGCGAATGCAGAATCAATTTCTTTTCTCATAAGTTCAAGAATCTCGTAAGCACCTTTCTCGCCATTATATGCCAAGCCCCATAGCATCGGTCTGCCAATAAATACCTGCAAAAAAAAACACGATCAACTAAATTTGGACAAACTATTTACATATCTATAATATTTTATTATAGTGTGTGTGCGTATGTATATATATATATATATATATATATATATATATATATATATATATATGTTCAATGAATACCATTTTTGCACCCAATGCCAATGCTTTGAACACGTCAATGCCTTGCATCACTCCACCATCCATATAGATTTCAATTTTATCTCCTATGGCTTTGCTTATTTCAGGTAAAACTTCGATCTGTGAATACAATTATTTCAATAATTCACGTACCGTATATATAATACTATATAATCTTCTAAATGATTGTCTAATACTTTAAATTTTCAATATCGAAAGCTGTTTAAACAAGAAATGAACCAACCGTTGCTGGAACACTATCTATCTGACGCGCACCATGATTTGATACTATGATGGCATCAGCCCCATTTTCCACGGCTAAACATGCATCCTCTACTGTTAATATTCCTTTAAGAATTACCGGTAGTGTTGTAATTCTACGACAAATTTGATTCAAATCGATATTTGATTTGCTCGCTATATGGTAAAAGATTCATATAGTCAGACCTTGTACTTAAGGCTTCCTTAAATTTATTTTTAGATGCTCAATAGCCAATAAAATAATTCGTAGAGCATCTGAAGATAAATTTAAGGAAGCCTTAAATATAAGGCCTGACTGTAAATACGGGCATTACTGCTCCAAAATGTCAAGATAAGGAAGTTCACAAACAATGATATGTAGATACCTTTTAAGCCATTTTACGTCATCCCAGGAAAGAGATGTATCGAACAGTGCAGTAACATATTCGTTAAGACCAGAGCCAGTTTTCGTTGAATTTATTCGTTTCGATAAATCACCTTGGAAATTTGCGAATCTAAAGCAAAAATATAAAATTCTTTTTACCATATTATAAATTTCATTTAAATTTAAAATACATAATGTAGGGATTGACTAGGTATCTATTTCTCTCTCTCTCTCTCTCTCTCTCTCTCTCTCTCACATGTGTCTATTATCTATTTTAAATTCATAAAGTTAACTAATTTTTTGTATTTATAAACACACACACACACATACACACATATAGAAAAATAATCTTTTCTTGAATTAGCTTTGAAAAATAAAAAATGAAAAATACTTTTTTTTTATTTTATACATAGAACTCTTACAAATGCTGCCGTTAATTATCTCTTTGTATTCTTTACAGTTAATTATTATATTATTCTTAACAGCAATTTATTAACTCATCTGTTCATCTATGTATTTTTATATAAGTACATTTACTTTATTTAAGCATATTCACTATTTTCTATACACCTCTACATGCCTACCTCAAATGATTAGGCAGTGAAAATTTGTTTCTCAAATCGGCGCGTCGATCACCAAAAATTGGCGCATCGATGGTGAGAACCAGTGCTTTGAAACCAGCACGTTCGGCGCGTCTTATCAAATTTAAGGTAATATTCCTATCAGTATAAACATAGAGCTGGAGCCACTTTATACCCTTCGGTGCAGCTTCTGCCACTTCCTCTATACTGCTCGTGGCTATTGTCGAAAGAGTGAAAATTGTTCCTGCTGCTTGAGCAGCTATAAATAGATAAAAGTGACAAAACTATTTGTAGTAAAAAAAATTTAAATAATGTATCTATAATTAATTGAATAAAACTGTCCAAATATCTTATTATATATACATACATATATATATACACATAATTGTATATATTTATTATATATATAATAAAAATATCCGAATAATTTCATTCAATTCAGAAATTTTACTTTAAGTGATCTGCTGGTTGAATTATTGTCTTTTTCTAATCTTTAGAACTAGAAAAAGACGAAGAGTAAGTTGAACCGAGATTAAAGTTAATCTACATTGGTGGAAATGGGCATTAATCGATTAATAAGTTTATGTATGTGTGCGTGCGTACGTGCGTACGTGCGTACGTGCGTGCGTGTGTATGTGTGTGTATATATGAAAATTTAAATGATTAAATGAACCAGCAGAAGCTTAAAGCAAAAAATTTCTAACTATAATAAATTATAATTCATTATTCTTAAGCTAATATTTCTTCCATATATTGAACAACAAAACACTAAGACTAATTCTACAACGTGCTTTTTGTTTCCTATTTCTTGCTGTTTATTTCTGTCTCTTGTCTTATTGACCAAAAAGGCAAGAGACAAACAGAGACAAACAGCAAGAAACAGGAAACAAAGAACACATTGTAGAATTAGCCTAATAGTTCTATCCGCGTATATTATAATAAATTATAATACACTGATATGTATTATTAGACACATATTAATAAAATAGTGCTATTAAATGTCTCGTCAAAATGTATGTCAACTATTTAATTAGTACACATATTTTATATGTATGATTTTAAATTGTCGAAAGAAGGATCAAAATTAATTAACAATTACATAAAATTTTTAAACGTCTTATATCTTTTAACAAAAATGATGTCACGACGAAAATAATACAATACAAAAGAATTGCGTACGTTTAATTGTTACTTCCATATGTATCTTTCACAAGATCTGCTGCATGAGTTACGAATAATACAGATAATGATAGGTTACGCATGTTGCAAAAACAGGTCGCATGACGTAATCTTACAGGTGAAATCGAGATTTACAATACTAGTATTATAGTTGGAATAGTGCAACGATATAACGCGCTATAATTTCAATAGCAAAAAATACAGAGCGATGTGACGTCGCAAATTACCGTTGTAGAAACTAAATCAAGGTAAAATTAATAAGATTATATCCAATTAACAACGACATTTCTAATCAAAGTTAACTTTTCAAAATTCAACTTTAGAAATAATTTTAAACAAACAATATCAAAGGTTTGGATCTTCCTCGAAGATGACTTCGACTTCAGTTAACTTATAATTAATCGAAAATTAATTTTAAACTGCAATTATATTATATATATATTATATGGTATTCATCTTTTATAAGCATGAAAATAAAATTATTCATTTTTGCTGCTTGAAACATGAAAAAAAGGATCAGAGAATAGTTAGAGAGGCAAGCAATTCCGCCAATAAAATTAAATACAATTAAGTTAATTGATAATTACAGTTTTACAAAACAATGTCAGCAATATTTTGTTAGCTTGAATTGTAACTTAAATTGTGGTTTAAAAAAAACGAAATATGTAAATAATTCTGTTGATTAAATTAATTGCCAATTAATTCAATTAATGAATAATTTTTTGTAACAATAGAAGTATACATTTTTGCTCGAAGCAATGAAAAAAAAACTAAAAGGTAATAAATTATATAGTAATTAGAAATTTTTCTTCGAGCGATTATTTCATCAGTTGAATTAACAATCAATTAAATTAATCATTTCATCGAAGTTATTTCTTTTTAGCAAAAGACTATACACTTATATAAATGATCTTCTTAAAATTCATATTCTTATTATTTCTTATTTAAAAAAAATTTACATTTGTGCATAGGATTATGCAAGAACAATTAAAATTTCGATCAATGCTAATCGAAGAATCGTTAAGTTCGCACAAGCGGCAAGAGATGGGCGGATAGGCGAGATCGCGCGGGCGGATAGAAAAAAACAAGTTTCCTTGGCGAAGTTTCTCTCTCACGAAGGTAATCTCCCACCCCTCTAATATATCGGTCATCGTGCAGCAATTGCAACTTGCAGCAAGTGGCAGTTCATGGCAGTCGTGCGTGTCGTTTGTTGCATCGATCCTTTATGCTTTCGCCGGATCGTCAGGCGGGAGTCGAATTAGTCGAGTACAGTCGAGTAAAGTCAATAGATACAACTCGTTACTCGAGATCTCCCGGTCGCCGCGCAGCGGCGATGACGGACAACGCATCCGTCTATTCACGCTGCGAGACCCTCCTGCGTCTGCCACGTTCACGCGACGAGATAAGTCATAAGAGGTGAGGTTAATGTCTATATTTATAATCAGACCGGTCAGACCTTATATTTAAGACCTTCCTTAAATTTATCTTTAGATGCTCGGTAGCCAGTAAAATAATTCATAGAGCGCAACTGAAGATAAATTTAAGGAAACCTTAAATATAAGGCCTGACTATGAATACGAGCATTGTACCCGTAGTCTTCGTTAGGGAGGCTCGCGAGACATGATCCTCTCGCGAAGATGAGGCGAAACGTAATCAGCCTGGTTAAGTTCCTCCTTCTGGCGGCGTTCACTGTGTTCCTGACCGTCGTGGTGTTCCACTACGCGCGATTACCCAACCGTCGAATCTCGACGTCACTCGACACCCTGGCGGCGGCAGTGGTGGACGACGGCAATCGAGGGAACGATGAGCATTTACGTCAGGTACAAACGGGAAGCTAAATTCCGCATCAGAAGGTCGATTAATTGTGTATTTTAAAACGAGAAAAGTTATAAAGTGAGCAAAGATGTTAACTAAATGTTGATTAATAGAATTATAAGTATTCCAATAAATTCGCTCACTTTATTCTTTTTATCTTGTTTCAAGATAGACAATCAACCCCCAGATCAAACTTCATCCAATAGATAGTAGACATGAATCAATATTTATAATGAAGTTATCTATAGTAAAGTTTGTTGTTGAAAACTTAAGCAAGCTAGGTGCATCTGTTACAAATTTTGTTGATAGAAATGCTAGCAGCAACATAACAAATTCTAGAATAATCTATAAATATGACAAGATAAAGATGATAATAGAAATCTATTGATAGAATATGAAATCTTATGACAGAATTTGCGATTTTGTAAACATTTAATGATTTTATAATTGAGATAGTAAATCTGTCAGACATTTTTTAAAGTGTTTGCTACAAATTTTTTTTATAGACTGCCAATAGAAACACATCTGTTTAATGGAGTGCTGTTTAATGGAAAGATAACAGAATTCTGATTACTATGATCAGAATTTTTAACCAGAAATTTTTCTCAGAATTGATTGCAAAAATCAAGCAGAATTTATCATTTCTTCATCTTTTAAATATCCCATGATCTATCAAAAACAGATTTTATCAACTATCTATTACAAATTTTGTTGGCAGAATGTCAATAGAAACATTACAAGACCTATTAACAAAATAGTGACAGTAGTAATGATAGTAGATAAATTACATAAACCAAACAGAATCTGTCATTTCGTAACCATTTCATATTTAATTAATTTAAGCCAAATTTGTTAAGAACAAATTTTACAATGTCTATAAATTATGTTAATAGAATATTAACAGAAACTAAAATCTTTACAGAATGTAGTGACTGATTGAATGGCAAAATCTGTTTAATTGGTATTCAAATGTACTAAAAATAAATTAGCTATACATTTATCACATTTTATATTGATAAAATGTAATAATAGATTGGTCATAATTATAAATTGCAGAAACTGAGAAAAATGTAGAATTTTCTATATATTGATTTAAGAAGAATGCACTTTGTAATCATTTAAAGAATATGTTTCAATTGAGTGATCAAAAAATGACAGATTCTATTCGGTTTTTCTGCTGACAAACCGTTGTCAGATTATGTCGGCAGGTTCTGCTGACAAAACAGAGTTTAATATAAATATAATTGCTGCCAATTTGCCATAATATTCTGCACAAATCTAGTAATAATTGCATACTATTATCTAACATTTTTGCTTACGGAGAAATGGAACTCGGTATGACATTTCATTGAATTCAATTTCTATTGCGAAAAAAAAGTCGCAACAGGATAAATCTTGCGCCAGATGTTAAACGAGAGAGAATTAGAACCGTTGTAACTTCGTTGAGTTCAATTTCAAGAATGCTTACTTGAATTATTGTATTTATAATTAATACGCGTTTATGGCTTCAGCAGTCGAAGCATTAGATATACCGGATCTTATGAGTTCATCTTATGCACATGCATACCTAAAAACCTACTTTTCTCATGTGCACATAACAGTTAGTAAACGAGTTTTACTTGCACTTCTTTTGCATTTCTAACGATCAGGAATATACCAACACGATTACATGCTCAAGTCAGGTGGTTCGTTAGTTTTTTTTACGGTCGCAAATATGTCATTGTCGATTTTGTATTATGTATTCATATATCATCACCATCGATTATTTTATAATATAGTAATAATACTGTCTAATGTGAAAAATAAATTGTTTTTCAAAATTTATCTTGTTTCTGTAAGCTTTTCTATAAACAAGCCTACAAAAATAGACAAGAGCTCATCATTCCTGATTATTAATAGCAACGTATTTTACAGGATTTGGACGACAAAATTGATTGGCATGATTACAAGAAAATTCAGGAAGAGGAAAAACGTACGGGGATAGGAGAACATGGAAAACCAGCCTTTCTTTCTCCATCCCTCGACGTGCTAAAAGAAAAATTGTATCAAGTAAATGGATTCAATGCAGCAGTCAGTGATGAGATATCAATGAATCGTTCAGTACCTGACATTCGTCATCCAGATTGTAGAAAGAAAAAATATTTGAAGAACCTGGATCCCATTTCTGTGATAGTGTCCTTCCACAACGAGCATTTCAGCACGCTACTACGAACTTGCTGGAGCGTGGTTAATCGGTCGCCGCCTTCCCTTTTAGAAGAGATTATATTGGTCGACGACGCCAGCACGAAAATAGAGTTAAAAAAGAAACTAGATGATTACGTTGCCCAACACTTGCCGAAGGTATCGATCGTACGATTATCAAAACGCTCGGGATTGATCAGAGGCCGATTGGCGGGTGCGAAGAAGGCAAGAGCGAAGGTTCTCGTGTTCCTGGACTCTCACAGCGAAGCCAATGTGAATTGGTTGCCGCCGTTGTTAGAACCTATTGCGCAAAATTACAAAACTTGTGTTTGTCCGTTCATTGATGTGATAGCTTATGAGACTTTTGAATATATAGCGCAAGATGAAGGCTCCCGAGGAGCATTTGACTGGGAGTTGTATTACAAGCGGCTTCCATTACTTCCGGAAGATTTGAAGAGACCTACAGAGCCGTTCAAAAGTCCTATAATGGCGGGCGGTCTGTTTGCAATCAGCGCCAAATTCTTCTGGGAATTGGGCGGTTACGATCCAGGCTTGGATATATGGGGTGGCGAACAATATGAGCTGTCCTTTAAAATCTGGCAATGCGGCGGTCAAATGTATGATGCACCGTGCTCCAGAGTTGGTCATGTCTATCGTAAATTCCCACCATTCCCTAATCCCGGCCGCGGTGACTTTCTGGGAAAGAACTTCAAAAGAGTTGCTGAGGTATGGATGGACGAATATGCGGAATATCTCTACAAGAGACGACCGCACTTGCGGACATTGGATCCGGGAGATTTGTCGGAGCAAAAGGCCTTGCGCAAGAAATTGCACTGTAAACCCTTTAATTGGTTCATGAAGAACATAGCCTTCGACCTCGTGGAAGTGTATCCACCTATAGAGCCAGACGATTTCGCTTACGGAGAGATTAGAAACATGGGCGTGACCGAACTATGTTTGGACTCGAAGAAGCGGAAGAGAGACGAGCTTGTCGTGGTGGACACCTGCATGAAAGACGATCAAAAAGTATCGGGTGAACAAGAATTCCGATTGACTTGGCATAAGGATATCAGACCGAAAGATCGCACGGAATGCTTAGATGTATCCAAAGGCGAAGAGAAAGCACCAGTGAACTTGTATCCTTGTCATGGGAAACAAGGCAATCAGTTATGGCGTTATGATGTTGAAAAGCAGTGGCTGCAGCATGGTTACTCGTCTAGATGCCTAGATACCGACCCGAGCAGTAAAAGAGTGTTTGTGACTATATGCGACAAATCATCACCCACTCAGAAATGGCGGATAGAACAAGTTAATATGAAGGCAATCAATAATTGGGAGAACATAGGACCCAAGCTCAAGTGAACTCTCTTCCTTAGTACTGCCATAATGTTTCTTGAACAGTAGGCTCGCGCCGAATTCCTGTTTGTTATAAGCCCATTTCCGTCAATGTAGATTAACTTCCATTTAACTTACTTTTTATCTTTTTCTATTTCTAAGAATTAGAAATAGATAAAAAATAAATTAAACTGAGATTAAAGTTATCTACATTGCGCATTGATAGAAATGGATCATAGAACTCTAAGAAGTTTTTTATTCCTGGTTACTAGTCACATCGCAAATTCCAAGTTGAACAACATATTGAACTTGTATTAATAAGCAACGAAAAGTAAGACTCGATCAACGCGCAATAATTTGCACATAGCACAAGGCGAAATTTTCGTTCTTTGAATGTGCAATTTTCCCGAATAACAAGCGGTCTTCATATCGGCGGATGTGTCTATACATATCGCATAAGCGCTCTATCGTGCCTTACATCACATAGCCATACGGTACGATAATGATCTTAGCATTTAAGTTTCCCTTTCGCTCAAATTAATATTACGGTAAAGATTATAATCTTTTCAAACGCTGCTTAGCAGCATGACTAAGCAGGACTGATATTATTTTATTTGTATTGTAATGAAAATTTTTTTCATTAAAACAGAATTTTCTTTAACGAATCAAGTTTTAAAGTCTATCGAGAAATCATGAATACAATTTATGCAGTATGAATCACATAAAGTGTTACAAACTATTTTTTTCTTATTAATTATCAGAAATTATACTAAAATTTTGTGATTTCTTAAGATCTTTATTTTTTTATATGGCGCATAAAAAAAGTTTTATGAACACAAAATTCCTCTTTATCCCTAAATATTTCTGAAAAATAGCTTATAGTATATGTGACACATATCTTGTATAATAGTTTTAATTATTCATTGAATTCATTCCATTGTCATTAACCAATATAAGTATTATGAACTATACTTTAATAGATAAAATTGTTTAAAAAAAAATAATGAAAAATAATGAAAGGAAAGATATATAAAATCGCTTTCCGTTTTCAATACATAAGTAAATTATAGAATAACTTCAAATATAAAGTATATAATTTTTTTCTTATAATATGCAGATATAAATAAATTATAAAATAAATAACAATATACATTTTTTATATTAATCCTAGATTCTTTCATAATATAACTTTTCTTTGAAATATATTGTATTAAGTAGGAAAAGTCTAAAAATACATATTACCACGTAATATATTGTCTTAAAAATTCTGTTGTATTCTAGTTAAATATAGAAAAAAACATGAGTTTCTTAAAAGTTATTCTATGATATACTCGAAAAATCAAAGCTGTATAAATGGAGCGTTTCATGGAGTTAGTAATTATATATATATATATATAAGAAATGATTACATTTGGAGCATTTATTCTTTATATTAATCAGTATATTCGTTTATGTTTGAGCGCGAATCTTTGACAATTATGGAATGAATGTTAAAGAAGTATTGTTAACTGTCTGTGATCGTTGGTGTGTTTGGACTAATCTTTGATTATTATTATAGCATATTTATATGATTTAATATACACGTTTGTATTAAAAAAGATCCTTATATATTTTACAATAAACGTAACATACCAATCTAATAATAAAAAGTATAGTACAATAAAATTATAGTTCTAATTAAGCAGCAACCTCAAGCGTCAATATCTCAATATATTATATAAGAAATATTTCGCAAAACGTTTACTTACCCCTTGCATTGGCGCACTCTCCATCAGGATGTGCCATACGTTGCATTGCGGTAGGTGCAACTCCCAAGGGCATTGAGACTTTGTAACCCAACACCGTCGTGCTTATATCTCTTTCGGACACGTTTCGCAAAAATCTGGGACGTATCCTGTAACTGCAAAAATGATCAAAAATTAGGACAGTCATATTTTTAGTCGCTAATCTATATGAAGAATATATTAATATCTTATCTTTCAGTTCCATGTATTAATTGAGGAATCGTATACGTACAATATTATACAATATAAATATCTAGAAAAATAGTAATACCTTTTCAGATCAAATATTTCATATTAAACTTATTATTTATTTCTTATTTCTCTCTTTTTCTTTCTAAAAATCTTTTCTACTTCTTTACTTATAACACAAATAAGCGAATAAGACCATATTTGATCAATAATATTTTTGTTGGAATTGGAAATTCAAAATTTGTGTTAATCGTTTTTCAGCTGATTTCCACTTACTATTGTCTTTAAGTTTAGATTAGATAGATTACATTACTTTTTAAAAGCTTCCCTATTCCATTTTGCGCTATATTCTTCTCCTGCGCCGCCTTTATAGTAGTCCCTTATGGAAGGAGTCAAATGTTCCAGAGCATGCTTCTCATAGTCTTCGATACACACATATGCTGCCATCCTATCGCCCCAAGAATTAATAATTGCAGTCTGTAATGAAAATATTGTTATATATGTATTTTAATTTATCTTGGAAATGAACTATAAGAACATTTATAATAAATCTGATCGAGAAGAGGCCATGTAAGTTGACTCACCGATTTCAATAAAGATTTTTTTGTCAGTTGTAAATTTTATTAACTTCTTTGCCAATTCTGGGAGTATTGAATGATTTTACATAAAAACTTTATTTAACGAAAATACTTGCAAAATTTTTATTAGTGAATCAATCATGATTTCCTTTTATTAAATTCATTATACATTTTTCTAGTGTTTTCTAGCATTTTATTCTCGAGTCTTCCCTTACAAAATATGTTCTTATAATTTGCATTATAACGTTTTAAAAACGTTTCATATTTGCCAATTGATAATATAATAGTAGATAATGTTTATAATATGATAATAGATAATGACATAATATTGCTACGAATATGCAGCGATATCATAACATGTATAAGTGACGTTATATGTAACAGAAGCGCATTATGTAATTCAAACAGTAATAATAAATAAACACATAATTTCAATAAAGCGTAAAAAGGCTTATACTAGATCAAAAATATATGCTCTTATTTTCTAATTTAAAATGAAAATTTCCAAGATAACCCGAAGAGCTTTGTATTAAGATAAATTAATATTTTATAATATAATAACATATAGGTAATTTTTTTTCTACAATGTCATATAATTGCGACAAGTCTCCGCTTGACAGAATATAATGATCTTATTACACGATTAAAGTTGTAATTTTATTGATAACGCAAATAGAACAATTTTACCAATAATGCAATATACAGCGAAACTAATAGTAACTCGAAAAAATTTTAGATGAAATGCTCGAAAATTCGCGTAAATGAAAGAGAATAAAAAGATAGACTTACCAGCTGGATGGCTCGTTGTTCACTTTTGCTCGTCTCGATCGTTAACAAACGTCTGACTATATTCCTCGATAATTCCTCGCCGATAGCGCCATGGAAAAATTTTGTCAACAGATAAAACATTCTTAAATCATCACGGGTTGTTTTTATCTATCTTCGCAATGCGATGAATATATCAACTGTCTTCTCATGAAGGATAAATTGATGTAACAAACATAAATAAATGGTACTCCAAGGAATGTGGCAGTTTTATTGAATTATATATTTTGCCATTGTATGTTTTTTATCTTTAATGGATTATTATATTAGATGTCGTGGAACGATTTGTCGTTTTTTTCAAGAGATATTTATAGGAGAAAAAACGACATGAACTAGCATAATGTATGTCGTATAATTTACATCGATGTAAATTATTTAATAACACACATGCCTCCGAAACACGACGTAATATGTTTTAATTTAAGTGTAGAATAAGTAGAGAAATTGTTGTTTCGACTGAATTTTATTTAGACGATGATATATAATACTTACCGAGAAATATTACGTATAACTGTAAGTCGAAATGCTACGAGTTACAATGCTGGTATTCATAGTTGATTCTCTTACTTAAGTAGAACTAAGAACTCTTATCACAAAGTCGTAATAGGTAGAATATCACTAAAGATGGTCTTAAAGTAAATACAGACTACAAATACTGGCTACAAACAAAAATTTAAATAGTCAGTTCAAGATAAAATTTTTATTAAGATAATAACTACTTTAATGGTAATAGCTTGTAATAATGATTTTTCGACATTGGGAAGGCATTAAAATGCGTCGCGCTTTGATTATTTTAATTATCGCCTTAACAAAGATTCTTAAAATTATTAAAATTATTAAGAAGAAATTTTAAGAATTATTGCAGAATTTATTATTTTTATAACTATTTAAATAATACTCTACCAAATTTGTCAGAAATAAATTTTATAAAATGTAAAAAATGATTGTGGTTATAATTTCAAAAATATAAAAAGAAAGAGCATAAAGAACCACAGCACAAGACGTAGTTAGTGATATTTTTTGCTAATGGATGATTCGAAAAATAATTTAATTTGATATGTAATAATTTTATTTTGATATGTATAAAAAACCTACCAATTCGGGGAGATATTTAAATTATTTTTCGAATCATCCATTAACACATAAAAAAGGAGTAATCATTGAGCAGCTTGATAGAATTTTACTGTTGTCCCATCCCAAATTTCATGAAAAGAACATTTCGGAATTAATTCACACTCTTCTCAATAATGGCTATCCTCTCAAATTCGTATTTTCGACAATTAATAATAGAATAAAAACTTTGGAAAATAGAACTAATCCAGATAAAAATCGCGAAGTAAATAATAATGAATATGATTCCAACAAGAAAAAATTTTTCGCGATACCATACTTAAGCAAGGTTTCTGAAAAATTCAAAAAACTTGCATATATTCATGGTTTTAATATAGCTTATAAACCGATGAATAAATTAAATACAATTATAAAAACAGGAAAAGATCCCTTACTTAAGGATAACCATTGTGGAGTAGTTTATAAAATTAATTGTTTGAATTGCGAATCGTCGTATGTTGGCCAAACTAAGAGAAAATTAAAAACTCGTATTAAAGAACACAAGACTGATATTAAGAAATCTACTTCTGAGATATCAGTTGTTTCACGTCACCGTGTGAATGAAATGCATGAGTTTGATTGGGATAACATTAAGATTTTAGATACAGAACAATCATTGATGAAACGAAGAATTTCAGAAATGATACATATTAAAAACCAAATAAGTGGGATCAATAAACAAAGTGATACTGAAGGTTTGCCTGATGTTTATCTTCCTCTTCTAAAGAAAGATCTTTCTCGCACTTAATAAATAATTCTGGAACTTTCTAAACTATTTGACTCATGGATATAAATAGCGGAAAAATATGTGATACCAATAACAACACATAATGTCACGACAAATTTCTATCTGTGCAATGATTATACTTGAAATTCATCGATTTATTTTGCTGTAAAACAGGTAATGTTTCTTTTGTTTTATACTCCGTTTTAAAAGATATTAATAATAAAATAAATTATTGTAAATTAGAATCTGGAAATTCTCGTTCTAAACTTTTCACTATATGACTTCTGACGTTCTAACATTATTATACGAAGCAGCATCGCATTGATGCAAACAATTTTTACAATTATAACACACGACGGTTGAATTTTATTCCAACTTGATGTAACTCTGCATCTTAAGAATATTATTAATTTTACTGAAGATGGCCAGATTGTGGCCGAAACGTTTAATGTTTTTATTGCAATTCGTAATGCAAGAATAATTAAATATCACTAACTACATCTTGTGCTGTGGTTCTTTATGCTCTTTCTTTTCATATTTTTATAAATTTTATAAATCTAAAGTGTCTATAAATCTTGTTAGCAGAATTCTAACAAAAAGAATAAAAGAACATTAATAGAATATAATAGATCGATTGTTATTACATTCTTTTAATGTAGAATATCTATATATCAAGCAAAACCTGCTATTTCTGACAGAAAATAAGATTAATGTGAATGTATTATGATAATTCTAATCAGCAAACTGTTGATGTATTGCTAACATTTTGCTTATTGTTGAATTATAAATAGCATTATGAAATAGAAAATTATATTGCAGATTTCCTAATCATAAAGTGTCAATATTACACTATCATATATTAAGATTTAAGATGTTGTATGATTTACATTTAATTATTCATATTATTATACATAAATTACGTACGGAGTATTAGATTATTTTTTTCTAACGGAGAAAGGGAAGAGAAAACAATCGTCTGTTTAAACTTTACTTTATTACATTCTGTTAGAAATAATACACAAAAGTTTTTCCGGAGGCGGCAGAGGTCTCCTTACTGCGAAACACGCAGGATACGCGGGCGTCGCCCGTTCGTAAGTGAAAACCCCTCGCGAAAATTGGCAAACCGTCGCCCGCAACCCCCCGTGCGTATTTATATTTTTGTGTATGTGTTTATTCGTTGTTGTGTACATGCTTATACGTGTTAAGTGTGTGTGTGTGTGTGTGTGTGTGTGTGTGTGTGTGTGGCCGTGTGCAATTTCAATTTTATTTCAAATCACCCCAGCGACCGCGCGCGCGCTCGCCAGCATGTTGCGTCTAATTAAGAATATACAATCTTATAGTAATTATACTTATATTTATATATTTATATATATAATATGTATATCGAAAGAGAGTCTGCGAGGGACCATAAATAATCGCGCGGGTCGGCGGCGTGGGGAAGGGTCGCAGGATCGGTTGGCGAGTCGATTTTACGAGTTTAAAATAGAAAATGCCTGCATAAATGCGCCAAACGGATATGTAGCGCGTAGAGCGATCTGAGCGCTTCTTTTGCATTCTCTTTTTATAGAATCGCCTATAGAATTTCAGCACGTCGACGGGAAATCTGTATCTCGCTAGCTTCGCTTCTCCTTTCTGCCAGATCTGACACGAATTAGGGCATTGATAAGAACGAACGATCGAAAAATTTCGATCTCAACATCTCAAGTCTATTAGATTCTATTTTAGGATTAAATTCTAATGTATTTCGCAAGTCCCTTCTCCCCTTCAGACGTTTTTCCAAACGTCTTTTCAGATTTTTTTATGTCATTTGCGTATTATATTCCCGGAGAATGAGTCCTGATTGTATATAACCAAGAATCTGAGAAATTACGCGAGGACGAAATGAATGAAAATGTTATGCGGGCGATTTCCTTATCCGAAAACGCTCGTCCTTACGTCTTTTATCGTAATGATCCTCGAGGAGGATCCACCAGAAACATTCAACAAGCGTGAACGTATTTGATTATTAATACACGATGCTAGCAAAATTGAATTATGAAAATTATTACTAAAATAAAATTAATGTAAAATTAAAATTATTTGAAAGTAACGCGTTTACAGCATTATTAACAAATCCTAACAAATAAAATACACGATTAAAAATTTTCTTTTTACACGCTTGCAATGTTCTCGACTTCCCTTCCAAATTCACTGCGAATCGCTTTGAGAAGTCCTATAAGATTTCGCGTATGTATTACAACAGCAAAAAATTATACTGGAGTATATTCCATTTCATCCGTAATATTTTATTAGAGCGATTGCGTCAAATTAACAGAGCTTTCCTAAACAGGACAACAGGTCATGATATAACGTTTTTTGAATCGTTATCGAATGAATTATCAAATACTATTTTTAATAATCATTTTTAAATTATTTTGATACCATTTTTGTGTTATAATTTATATTCTACTCTATCTAACAATTTCAAATTATGTTTCCTCTCTCATCCCCTTGTTACGAGCGACTCGAATAAAGGATGAGAGTAACTTCGAAAATCGGAATTCAATGTACTCTCTGTTTGCTATTCCCAATGCCACAGAGAGCTAATCATTATTCAAAATTCTTCGAAAATCTAAGAACGAGGACTTCTTTTGGCGTCGTTGCATCTTTAGATATTTCACAATTGCGTTAATTTCATATTAATTTCTTTTTTAGATGTGTCACAATTGCGTTAATTTCATATTAATTTCTTTTTTCATGTGTCAATTTCCACCTGGATATCTTCTCTCATTATCGCATGCAGTGCGTACTGTCTATCCATTTTAGCTCTTCGTAGCTGCATATTATCAATTTTTTTTCTGTTGGAATACATAAGAATAAATTAGACACTCTATTTTAATTTTTAAATCGGCAATTGTTCGTTAAAAAACCACGTTTATGTGCATAATTCATGGACATATAACATTAACGCTATTATTAGTGAATTCCATGAATCGTATGCTCTCATGAATTCATATGTCATATTCGCCTTATGAATAGTAAGTTAGTACGATCCTGTGCAGGATCCTTACATTTAATTATATCTTGTACCTTGCATAAATACAATTGTTATCTTTATTCGCTAATCAATCACCATCGATCAGTTTGATACCACAACACAATTACCCGAGGTTTCAAATTCGGCCTCTTTTCAAATATTACTTAACATCATTAACGTTCAAAAATATTTCATGTCTCTTTGACATTTTCACGTTTCAATCATTTCTTCGCGCATTTTACGTTTCGCGTCTAATCGGATTTCTTATGTGGCATTGAATTATACGAAATGACAATTTCCAGAGTCCCGCTAGAACGAAAAAACGTTAAACAATCACGCAAAAATCAGATATTCCGTACACCGCATATAAATATTCTCCTAACTTTATTAATTAGTAATGCGCTCGCGAGTCTCTTACATTTTCATCTTTTCGCCACGACGCGATTCGGTATAGGAAAGCCTTGGATTCAGTTATGTGGTTGATTTATTTGCGTCATGTTTCTTGCCTTTGCTCTGTTTCCTTCTATCACTCTCTCTTCCTCCTTTGCAAAGCACTAGTATTTGGTTTCGTGCGAAGAAAGCGTAGAAACTAAATAGTACTTGCAACAGGACAAGCCTGTTTATGTATACGCGTGTAAACGTAAATTATATAACATTTCTTCCGCATACAACGTAATCCTCCCTAAAAATTGTACATTACAAGCTGGAAAAAATTTTAGGCGATAGGATATTTCGGTGTATTATGCGAATATTAAGTTAGTTTCTTCTTTCGGGGTTCTCTTTTCATTCTAAAAAAAAAATTCTCTCAATCAAGTTTTCTCTTTTTCTCGATATAAATTTCTTCCTTGCTCTAATCTTTATATTCTACCCGATATAAAAAAAATTTACATATATTCAAGTATAAATATATATGTAATTATATATAAACTTTTTTTACTGGGCATCTTTAAAGCTTTCGAAGATATGCAATCGCGCATTCTGAAGCAAACTATCTAACGTTTAAATTAATTAATGTAAAAAGGAGTACGTTGTGATATCTGAATGTCAAGGATATCGTACGATCGTTCTTCGACGTTCGCACTCCAAAGAATTACAAATCATGTGCAAAAAGTATTTTTACACAAACGTAAATATACAATACGCATAGCCAGTGAATAAGGAGTCATTAGAAAACATATGCTTCTGGTATCTGACTTTGGTAAAGATTACATCTGCGGAGCACCCAACTGGCCTGAGAATCGTGACATTCGGGTCGATGTTAAATTACGAAATTTACAATCAGTGTTATTAAATTGATGAGGATCCTCGATCCGAACATCAATTCGTGACCAGTGACCTGTCCGACGAACCTCGTTCGTTTCTTAGACGCTAACTAACAAAATAAAGCGACACCGATAACTCGAACGATCACGCTGATGCACAAAATAGTTCAGAAGCGAAAGCGGATGCTCTTTTTTTTTCAAGAAACCTCTATGATTTTCGCGAACGAGGAAATCTCTCTTGGAAAGATTCAGATTAGAACTAATAGTAAATTTAATATTACAACTAATGTTCTAATAATAACATTTTCTCATTCTTTCACAGGATAATCGAATATAAAGAGCATCAGCGTGCGCGTTCTCTTTCTTCAGGGCAGGATTGCTCGAGGATCAAGACGAAAAACATGGAGTAGACACACTGCCTGTCGAGGTAGTTACAAGCGACGAGCCCCTCGTACGTTAAAGGCAAACGAGAAAATGCGAAGTACGCGTCTGCAGAAACGTTCGTGGCCCATTTGATGAAAGTGGCGATGACGACGAGAACGATGGTGATTCCCTTGGTGGTCTTGTTGGATACACGCGTCGTCGACCGGACGCTTCGAGAACGTCACGCAGATTAAATGAACGAAAGCTGTTAATCTCCTTTCGTTTATTCGTAATTTTACTGACTAGAGCGTCATTTGCGCTGAATACAATTAAAATTATCTTTAGAACTAGAACTAAAGAGAACGTCGATGACAAATCTTTCCTTCCTCTTTCCTCTTCCTTCTCTTCGTCCTCTTCTCATTCTTCCTCTTCTTCATCTTTTCCCTTTGCTACGTTTGTGAGAATTATAACTGCATACGATCTCGAGAACGATACCACTCTGATCTCACGTGCGTTTCGCATGCAGGCGACGCAAGAACGACACATGCGATAATGCACGTTATAGTTCATATACATTTGCCTTTGAGTCTTTTGATTATTTTTTTTTCTTTTTTTTTTATTCGACGACCCTCGTATTCTGAAATAAATGTAAATTCACGACGACTATGTGTACGCAACGTATTAAGCAGTGTTAATACAGTATTTCCTTCTAGTTTATCCGTAGAATGGGAACGCGTATACGTCTCATGTAAACGTTGCTACACAATCACCTTTCTCTTTCCTCACGCTCTTTTTCGTTACGCACAAGCATTGTGGAAATCGGTATAATTTCGACGGGTTGAAATTCTCGCGTACGCGAGAAAAAACCTCGCACCAATCGAGTTTCGTCTTTTGAGTTTCGCAAACGAATTCATACAGGCAACTTTCACGTACCTCCATAAATTAATGAAATTATACTGATCTTAATCTCTGACCCTGTGTTACGCACAGAAAAATAAAATCCTATCGCAATCTCTATTGCCCTTTGCATACCTCCTTTCTTTTCTTCTTGCGCGACAATACCGAGCTACTTTGTTCGATGATAAAAAAAAAATATGAGAAACGATATTCCGGAAATTCTGTCTGTCACTGATTAGAAACAATGCGCTCGGCTATGTCTCGTAATTTATGTCTTCCTTATTTCTCTACCACGCATAAGATAAATGACACTAGTATTCATGACACTTCCAGTTTGTAAACCATATCATCTTTTGAAGTAATTTAAAAAAAAATAGAAAGAAAATCAAATATTGTACATTATACACTTATTTAGTGATATAATTAAATATTAAATAATTATAGACTACAGTTCGTGTTAACAAAAGTGAACTTAGCATACAGTCTGTGTACAAAAACCAGGATTTACAATAGCGTTTGTCTAAATCTCAATCTATAATAGGAATATAATAATTTTTTTATCACATATAAAAAGCGGTTGTCTATATGTACATGTCTGAGTAAGATTAGGTACCATTATCATTTAATCAATAGAAGTTATTATATAATTTGGTACACTGTTTAATTCTGTATTCGATAAATACGAATAATAATAAGCAATACGTCATTACTTCCTGGTGTCTTGACATAGTCGTTGGTTTTTCGCACGAAATCTTATGTATACACACGGCTCGCTTATTCCATGTTACACGCGCGACTTTTTTTTCTCTTTTCTCTCTCTTTTTAAAGATTATTTTTATATAATATCTATATATAACACACGTTATTTAATAAGTCAGAGCTATGGCCAGTTCATAAATTCGAGGGTCGTTCGTCGCATAGTCCACGTTCTCTCCTATAGAATGCATCTCCGTTACGTAATATGTCGGACGATTGCCGAAACGATATATGCCATGATCGCTTTCACAACTTTTGCGAAAAGACCACAGCTCTATCAACGATGAATCGTATCATACAACGATACAAACTAGTATTTGTTTGCTCCATATCCTTTTTGCGTCTCACTACCGCTCTTTTCAATTCCTTTTCTTCGTAAAAATTTGGACTCCGGATGAGGTTCCGTTTTCAAGCAGCTGCCCATACATTCGACAACTCGACGTCGTATTTAACGTGTACGTGCGTCATAATAAACTAAAGTGGCCCATTTCATTTTGGGCTCTGAAATACGTTCCGATCTATCTTTCCATCGACGAAATTATCTCTCGTCGTATCCCACGCGTTTTCAATTATACAACCTTCTAGATTCTTTTCACTTTTCTTTTCTATAGTCAACTCAACAAGCGAAGTATAAGCAATCAAATTTGAAGCAACAACTTGATTCTTAAAATCTACCTAAAAGTACAATGGGAGTCGCACAATGTCGAAGGCACAACTCTTTCAAATCGGTCGAACTGAAAGAAAGCACAACTGGAGGCATCATTGGCGTATGTTGAAATTTAGCAGCGCGGCAGGCCGCCGATAAGTGTCTTTCTTCCAGAAATCTCGAGTTATTAAGTACAAGAAGGATTCTTTTATTGTTGTTAAAAGATGAAATAGCAAAAGCTATGTATACATATATAGCGTAGCTATATATTTTTATATATGTATTTGTTAGAGCATAGTTTTTTCATGATAACTGTGCTTTCTCTGAATGAGATGAGAACATACTAGCTCATTTCCCTTTTTGTTATAGTCATATCTTTCGATCGTTAGAAAGTTCCATTTCAACTTCCCTTCTTTTTTTTTATTAGTAACAAATTTACATAGGCATACGGAAAATTATGGTTTATATTTTGTCTTCTAATCGGCAGAGGGATTCCGTAACACACTACTCGCTATACATTTATACAATCTTACGATATTCCTAAGCTTGAATCCACATGCATTAATCGAGGCAAATGAAACTTCTAGCTGTACTATCAGCTTTATCGATTGCTTGAGAAAAGATGGGGGGTTTTTTTTTGTCAAATTGTCATAGAATTGGAAGCCAAATGGTCGGGGAGATACAGAGCTGGTCGAGATTAAGGAGAAAGAAACTGTCGTTCAAAATGGATTGCCTCAACCAGCATGCGTTAATTCACTTTTCATTCAGAATCGTTTTCCACTTCATCATTACAGTTCGAACATTCATAGCGCGTCATATTATCAAAGTAACTACCCACAGTGAAACTAAGAGATTAGCATGAGTTCGTTAAAGAATGACCACTAAAAAAACAAATCCTCACTTGTTATATCTGTACATGTGCTGCTACCGCTCGCCACCAAGCTGCTGGCGCAGTAATATCTAAGTATCCCGAAATTGTTTCACTGAGGCAGCAACTTGGTAAAACGTCAGTATTCAGCGTTCATTATGGATCCTGGCTGGTATTTTGTGACGACTCACAGTTTTGCGGATTATGCATTTGAAGCGCTAAGTGGGGTGTATGTACTGGAGAAGGTCCTGGTTGAGGTTGTTGTTCTTCTTGCATTTGTTGGATCATAGTAAAGTCGGGATGATACCTATAAAAAGGAATAATAAACTGTTAAAAATCAGTTTGCTTATGTCTTATAAAAAAATTACTGTATTATTTACTATTAATTCTTTTATAAATAAAATAAAAATCCAATATTTATAGAGTTTATCTATAAATTTTAAATTGTAATATATTATTTTTTATTTTAAATTTTATTAAAAAATTTAGACAAACAAATTTTATAACTGATATTATTGAAGCATATAAGCATAGAGATACATATTACAACTTACTCCATAGATGCCCATGCTAAACTTCTGTTATTGCGTCTCTTAGTACTTCGGACTTGATATTTGGTTGGATTGATAGATTGATATTTATATGTATGTTGATATTTTTCTGCTTCTTCCGCACAATCTTCACTTGTATCTTCAACTTCAGGTTCTTCAACATCAGGACACAGTTCGCATGCTCGCTCCAATGTCTTCCTTGCACTATTACTACGTTCCAAAACATAGCCATTTGCAGAATCATTAGATTGTGTTGGTGGCGACCAGTTGTTATACGCGTGTGTGTATGGCGCCGTAGAAGCATATGGTCTCTGAAAACGATTTATTATACATTTATAATTATCCTAATATCGACTGGCTTAATGTTCAGTTTCTGCTACATACTTTGTCAAGTTCGTCGTGGAGCCAATCAATGGCGTGACTCCATTTTCTTTTCAACTCTGGACTGTGATGTAAAAGCTGGTGTGCTGGTCTGCATTTACTAAAGAGCTGCACCATACATTTAATACACTGGTAAGCCCTTTTTTGATAATGATTTTTACTTCTTTGTATCGTTTCAAATAAACCTTCTCGTTCGTCGGGAACTCCTGATAGATATAATTTCATGTATTGTGATACTAACAAACAATACTCGAAAGAGTTTTTAAAATTTACCCTTAAGTGCATTGTGTACGCGATGTGTCTGCCATGAATCCTCCATCAATAGTATCGCAAGCAGCAGGTCTGTATGATGCCTTAACTCGTGAGTATAAGCGAATCCTATCTGCCATAACAGCTCGCTAAGAACTGTTCGTGACAAATGTGGATTCTCCCAACAACAGTATTGCAATAATTTAACTGTATCTTCAGTCACATTAGCATCCTCAATCAATTTCTTAATGTAACTATATTCCAACAAATAGAATAAATATATTATATGAAATTCTATCCCGGAATTCCAAACTTGTGTTAATCCTTACCTAGTACGAATAAACAATATGTCAGCTGCTTGTGATTGGATAGGCATAAGATACTCTGATTGACACGCGGGATCGCCATATGGATTTGGTAAAGGTTCTGCACGAGGCTGCTGACTCGAATGTACTTTCGACGATACATCACAGCATCGTATTAACATGCTAACTACTTGATGAAGTTTAGTCAATTCCGGATACTGATATTTTATAGTAGGACCTGGACCTTCATCGATGGCGACTAACATAAACGTAACTGGTACATTTAGCTGCAAATAATATTAAAAAATTGTTAAAATATGTCGAATATATTAAATTTTTAGTACCAGATAATAATATTAATATTTAGGACCCTATTCTAACTCTTAACTCTGTACGTAACTCTTAACAACTGTAACAATATCATTACATTGTTGTTGCGCAGATTTTGTGCATAATAAAAGCTGTTAATAATCGTTTACGTAATTATGTAACATAATTATTAAATTATGTATTACCTTAAGCAGTTGCGCCTTTTCGGCAAGACCAAGCGAAGCATACGCATGAAAGAGAGAAAAATAATGAGGAAGATGACGTCCGTGATCCGAAATTTCACGGTGCAGCAGCGACAGTACCGCATGTAACAAGTGATCACTGAGCGTTGCTACTGGATCTAAAAGTATAGCTAAAAATATTTACAAATTATAAAGTAAAGATTGTCAAGTGTCATCATATTGATTGTATCTTTGAATTTTTATGCAAATCTTAGTACTCACTCGGTGCGTTTAAACTGGGCGGAGCACATGGACCATCTTGCAAAGAAACATGTGCGAGGAATACCAAAATTTTGAGGAAAGCAGTGCGCACCTCCGTACTAGGACAACTCAAGAGGTATTCGCAAAATCTATAGATAACAAATTATATTAATATTAAAACGCAAATGTTTTTATGCATTATATATTTAGAAAGTTTTAATACCTATGTGGATGATTGAACAGCACTTCATTAGCGAACCAAGAGCGCACTGTTTTACTGCTACGCAAATGATGACATACGATGTCATACCAATCTGTTGCCGTACCACGTAATGTTTTCTTAGTGTGGAAACCTGTATAAAAAAGGAACCTTGATGCTAACTGAAGAGATAGCATCGCAAGTTCTTCCGCTTCAGGGCTCTAAAATAAAATCGTCATGAGTTAGCGGAGTTCTGTTAAAAATACATTTAACTTATACATGTGATGGACTCACAAGTTTTTCATTCAGATTTTGCCGATTAATATTGTGAGGATTGCAGGACACCAATTTCTTGATGAACTGGAAGTATTCAGCACTAAATTGATTTCGGTTGTGCATAAATTTTATATTTTGCTTTCGTACACTGTATTCTATTGCTGATGGCATTTTCATAACTCCTAGTTTCGTATCTAAAGAATGTAAGCGATAATGAGATTCATTCGTCAAGATTGATTTTTATGGAAAATTTTCTCGATAACTTACACAATGACAATTCATTTACACTTTTCATTAGAGAATTTTCTTCTACATCTAGTCTTGTATAAAATAACATATACGCATTCCACCATCGTTTCTGTTTGCGGTAACTCATCCGCTTGAGCATATGATCGAATACCTCTCCTAAATAATCACCACCAAAGCATTGAGATTTCATCTCTTCCTCCTCTTCCATTTTGCATTCTGTTACATCACCATCATCAAACTTGTACCACTTTGCTGTACCATCATTCAGTCTGCAAAATTATTGAATAAAAATAGTTTAATTTATCAGTTAGAAATACTTCATACGTTTATATTTAAAATACCTGTGCAAAATGTAAGAATAATAATGGCCACCGCTAGCCTGACCACTATGAACGACGATACCAGTTAATTGATACTTCGTGCACGTTCCCTTTATAGATTCCTCATAATCACAGTCTATGACTTCTCCTTCCAATTTAGCTAAACCGGAGACAGTGTAAGGTTCCATGTCCAGATCACGTGGAAACTCAAAGTAATCGTTAAATTTTATAGCACACACACGCTCAAAATCATATTCAAATCTTTTCAACTGAATTGCTAAAATAGGCGGCAGCTTTTTCACACATAATCTCTTTACTGTTACAACCTAAACATGAAAGAAATACATAAAATCTCTAAGTAAATAAAATGTTACTTGGTTTAAATAGAATGTATAACATAGCTGGCAAATTATTTTCATAATGTTTTTTTTAAAACAATTATTTTCATTATAATAAGGCTTTCTTATAGATTTTTAAATCGTCATAATCGTACCTTTTTGTTGCACTTATCACAATGATAGGCATCTGCACCCTCCAGCAGTTCTCCCTTCACATATTGCTCAAGAGAATCCAATAAATTACTGTGATTCCGTATGTCAACACTTATCACGCTGAATGGTTCCTCTTTGGAATATCTGAAGATAATGTAATGTGGTATTACAGTCTACCGAAGAAAGTAGAAAGTAAGAACTAAAAAGGTACCTATGAGGGCAACCTTTGCAGATTTTTTGGTCGCTGTATGAGCCACCAAGAATCTTGCCCATTATCTGCTCGTGTCCTAAGGCTTTCAATGCCTCATCTAGGCTCTCTACCAAACTCATGAAGAATTCTACTGCATCCTGTTGTTCTCTAAGATTTACAGGTTCTCCTTGAAGCCTATAAAAATCGAATTATCTCATTAATTATTTAAAATACTGAGTATAATATATATGTCCCTATCAGTTTTATATTAATAAAATTGTATGAGGGTTCCTTTCTGTTTTCCTTACAAACAAATTTATGTTTGTTACTTTTAAAAAATTTTATTTTTACAAATAAAATTATATGTATTCTTACTTAAAGTGCTTCCATAGTCCTCTAGGTATGTAGTATTGTAATTTACTGTAAGCCAGATGACCAAATATTGCTTGCACTTGTTTTAAAATACCAATATTATATTCCTTTCTGGATTCATCGGCACCACACTTTTCTTCGTTCGTATCATTATCATTTGTTTCGATTGTCTGCTCCCCTTCAATTCTCTCCTCGCCCGAAAAATCCTCGTTCAAATCAGTCGCCGCGCCTTCTGCTGCCAAAAGTCCAACTCTAATGCTTTCCACCATGTACAATTGCTGTAATACTGAATTCATATAACAAGTTGCTCCTGCATTCTTCAAGCCTACGAAGCCTTTAAGTGGCCTAAGCCCCACAGGCGGTAAATAATCCCACTCCACTAATGGTTCGTCCTTCTCGGAGTAAAACATGTCGGTGAGCATTGTGACTAGAAGTTTCATGTTGGGTACACAGCCTATGCAAAGACCTACGAGCAAGTCGAACGCAGCGCTGGTTGATTGAGGGGTAGTGCAAACTGGACACGCTTGTGAAGCGCTGAGTTCGCCGGTACTACGAAGTTGCAGCATGAGGCGAGATGCGGGGAACACAAAATCCTCGACCAGTTCCTTAATCAAATTAACCCCGTGCTTCTCGTCAGAACCAATCTCATATTTCTGATTTGATGGCAGGAAGGCTAACAGTTCCTTCGTTAGACCAAGATGACCCTCGAGCAAGGCTTCATCCACCTGACTCTCTCCAGTCTCCTTCACGTTATCGCGAACTTTTTTCAACCAAGCTATTTCGACGTTTAATAGTGTCTCTGCGGTCGTGAGGGGACAACCTGACATATGCGCGAAGTTCAACAATCGGCACAAAAGCTGAAAGTACTCGTGACTCTGTTTCGCGTTTTCCATAACGGTACTGTTTAAAACGGTGAAGAGAAGAGTTACAGTGACCAGTAGCGTTTGGTGTCCACCACTGCACCATGTCGATATGAGAAAAAATTGTTCGCCGGCAGCGATTCTGATGGCTCTTGACGTACTAAGTAGCACGAGATCTATCAAGAAGGTATGCCATATTTTGTCTCTCGACAATGTTTCTAATGCCGATGGATTCAATACGAGAGCGATTGTCAGTACCTCGAGTGCTTCCTTGCACACAAGGACGTCGTTATTATCGGGATTTCTCTGTTCTTTTTGGTTAGTCTCGTGCATCGAATGAAGCACTTCATTCGATGCATTAATGTTGTTCAAGTTACCCGTGGATGCGGCCCACGCTAGTCTAATTATGGCACGTATAGTAGCCACATCCGGTAATTCCCATGAAAGGGCCTGCACGAAAAGCTGTCGACATCGATCAGCCTCGGGCCCGCCTGATAGCATTCGATGCGCCAGATGCTGTGCTAGTTTGGCTGCCACACTTCTTAACATGTATTCGGTACTTTGATTCGGTACACTTTGAAGGGCCTGTTTCAATACAGTCACTCGACCGCGGTTGTTAACATGATTGTCGTGATTCTCCGAAGTTCCAGTTTGCTGAACTTCATCCATTACGCATGCCATCACATTACCCATCACTGTAAGAAGAAGTTTGCACAATCTCAGCACAGTTAGATATGCAGACCGCTTCGTGGTTTCATCTGCATTTGGTAAAAACTTATTTTTGGTTAGCATATCGAGAATAACGCCCGCTTCGCCGCTTTTTATGAAATTATATTGAAATTCAAATGCTCTGTCTGACATAGGATCAAGAGCTGGCATCAACAAAGTGTATAACACCTAAAAAAAAAAGGAAAGCCGTTATTGACAACGTACAAGGACAAAACTTACTAAACTATTTAATGTATTAAATATTCACCTCTAAATTGTATAAAACTTGGCTAGGACTTGCAGTAAAAAATAGAGAATCTACAGTCGTATTCTGCTCGTTACAATGAGAAGGGTTCTGTAAAGCTTCATCGTCTTTGTAATGACCAAATAGCCACTGTAATCTTGTTACAGTAAAGGTATCTGGCGGCACTAATTGTAAGAGATTTCGTGCACCATCACGCAATTGTGAATGCTGAAGAGAACAGCCAAGATCTGCTAATTGAAAGAAAAATGTCGCATATTGCGATCTTTGTGACATTACCTAAAACAAAATCGCATTGTTAGAACAAGTGTACGATGCGATATAATTAACTGAGTTTATAAATTTTACATTAAACTTACCACACCAGGTAAACTATTCTCTGCCTCTACATTCGGCCCGTCGTATGGATGATGCGGAGAACTAGTAGAGCTATCAGAGCTACTATCTGGTGAGCTTGGCATATTGCTATTTACTTGACTGAGCTTTGCAGACAATAACTAAACAAAACACAAATCATATTCGTTAACTATATACATATCGAGATTCCTTTCTTTCATTTGTTTCCATTAAAACTCGATTAACACTTACCATTTTGTCTCTGAGGGGAATCTGAGAAAGGAGTTTTCTATCATCGGATTGTTCTAGCGATTCTCCATTAATAAATAAATCGAGTTTTACATTTGTCCCGCTTGCTTTAATCCTGCGTAATATTTGACGTCTCAATGAAGCTAAAGTGTCATTGCTGTGGGTAAAGATATCTATATCGTCAACGTTTCGACCAGGACTCGCAAAACGAATAACAAGTGATAGATGCTTGCCACGAGCTGCTCTGTAATCAGAATAAATATTACGCTATCACTGTATATAAGACAAAAGCATTGTTATCAATATGTGCGATTTAAGTAAATACCTATGTAACGGTAATATTTTTCGTTCTCCCGGAAAAGCTGTATCACACTCGTTTATGTATTCCTGTAAGACTTTCATAACACGACACATTTTTATGGCTTCCATTTTAATCTTGTTTGTCATTTGTTCTTCGCGATCCTCCTTTCCGTCTAGATATACTCTGCTTAAAACAGTCACAGTATCGTAATGAGCTTTCAATCTGTCCATACATTCCGCTATATATGTTTCATGAAATGCTAAAACAGACGACTGCAACCGTGGTCCTAAATTAGTGTTCACTTCTTTTAAGAGTTCTATGCCTCTGTTTGCAATTTCTTCTGGGCTGTTTGTTACTACCTGTAGACAGATAAGATTACCATTATACAAACATGCATACGAAAAAAAAAATGGAAAAAATGCAAATTCTATAAAATTATATATATAATCAAAGTAAACAAATACTACATACTCTCCACAAATAATCAGTTCCAATTAAATCCACATCATCCATAAGAAATGTTCTACGTTTCAGTTTCAATTTTCCTTCCTTAGAATTAACAGCTTTAAAAAATCTTTCATAACATTTAATACCGCTTTCTGTAAGTAATGTCGGATCTAACTGCAGTATATTGTTTTGAAAAAAATCCTTGTTTATTGCTGGATCTAGATCCGGTTCGTCTCCCATAAGTTTAGAAAACCATTTAAAGCATGCCTCACGATCCGAAACAAATACACCTTGCTCAGCTAAACATTGCCAAATTTGTTCTGCTTGATCAGCACATAGCCACAATTGTCCATCCTATGAAAAGAATCATATCATGTTATCCGTATTAAAAATTCATGTTTGGGTTATTCTAAAAATCTAGAACATACCTTTAATAAGAAACGCAAAAAATTTAATCTTTCTTGCACTTGCATAATATGATTATATCGACCATCAGGCATAAAAGTATTTGCATCGATTTCAGGATTTTCTTTTACCAGCTGTCGCACTTTATCCATATAATTTGTTAAGCTATTTGTTACAAGAATTACTACCGAATGTTCGTTTTGTAGACGTTCTATTACTTCTTGTCTATATAGTAATAAGAAAGAATAAAAGTAATGTAATAATGTATTATTTATATGTGCGTTAATATAATGTACCATTAATGTGCCATTGTACCTGTAATGCATATGATGGCTACGCTGACTATGACCTAGGTTGGGATTTGGTTCATAAAGGCAACATATTTCTCGAATTTGTTTCAATGCAGGAAGAGCCCACTTATCACCATTTTTCAATTCTTCAACGCACTTGTCCACCCAGATTGCCTTTTGCGCATCTCTCTCTTGCGAGCATGAGTAATCGAGAATTTTTACATGAGCGTTCAGTGCCTGATCCATGATCTCTGTAGGGACTTCATCAGAATGTGCCAAAGTCCAAAAGAGTGTTAATACCTGATAGCAGAATAAAAAAAATTATCTGCACGTCTAAAATATATTTATATTCAAATATGTATACTTAAGACAATCCAACCTTATGCGCCATAACACCATCTTTATCATCTTCCGCAAGTCTCCTGATCAATTCTAATAGTTTTTCCCGTTGTTTCTTGTTGGCAGTTCTCCAACTTGTCTGAAACATTAACATATTTCATCAATTTAAACATTCTATCAGTACAAATTTTATATCAATTATACTATTGAGATAAATACCTGAAAACATTCAAATAGATGATCAAGTTGTTCAGGACTAAAATCCCAAGCTAATTTGGCTAACAAGTCATGAACATTCTTCACAATTGCTTCGTGTTTACCAGCTTGTGCAGCCCAAACAGCGTCTAAATCTTCTAATGTAAGTGCACGTTCTTTTATAATAAAGCGTAAAATTTTTTCCAGTTTCTCTACATATTGCGGCTGATGCAATGAATCCCTCAATACGATTTCCAATACTCCATTGTCTTTAATCCATTTCTGTATCACAAATATAAGCACTTCTTATTTTACAAAGGACTCATGATATATATAAGGCGTTTTCTATTTAATGACAAGTATGTCACTAAACGGAAAGTATAATTATCAAACTCATGATATTTGCAAAATACTCGAGCAATTAATGATATATACTTGAATTAAAATATTTTAAAAGGTCATTAAATTAACAGTGTTATTAGTACAGTTAGTGTTATGAATTTTTGGACAAGACTTACTGCCATACGCTCTGCTGTAAGCCACTCCTCTTCCTCTGCTATTGTGTTGCGGTGTTGGTGATAACTAACACTAGATATTACTTTATTAACTTCATTTAAAGCATTCATCTTTCCATTAAACGAAGAAATTTGTAAGAGTCTCAATATCATTTTCAGTCTCAATATTTCCAAGTTCTTTATCATTTCTTCCTGATGAGGCACACGCGACACCAAGCATTTAGCAGCTTTGATTATGGCTGATATTGCATCGTTTTTTGATTCATTTTTTGCCTCTTTCTTCAACTCGTCATCAGTTAAATTATTCAAAATAAGAGGTACCATTTCCTGTAACAATGTGCTTACTCTCAAATAAAAATAAATAAATAATCAATGATAATAAATTGAGACTATACTTACAACAATAGGCATCAGATATTTAACTATTGTGTGAACAGTTAACAGTTCATAACATAAGCCAAACGGTCTGATTAAAGCATAAATAACTGGCACTGTTAAATTACGTCCACTCTGAAATCTCGAAAGCAAAATTTCAAATCCATTGAGACTCCCAAATCTGAAATAAAAGTTTGTGTTAAATTTATGTTGAAGTAAAACATTTTGTATGTATACAAAACTTGATTAAAAAATACCTGTTTATAAGATCTACTAGCCAACCACGAGGAGCTCGTGAGTCAGATGGTGGACGAGCATAAAGTTCCTCATCAGGAATATCACTACCAGGAGGAACAGTTTCCGAAACTCTTATTGCATTTACTGTGTGAAATCTGAAACAAATGGACAATTTAGAACAATCACATAGAAAACTTGTATTTACATAATTTCACAATAACAATGTTCACTTACTTATTACTAGGATTAAAAACCATGGCCAATAAATCAAGTAGAGGAAACCAGTCCTCATCTAATTTAAGGACACATAGTTCCACCAAACGTGCACAATTAGTATTGATACAATTATGAATATTTAATTTCCAACTGTTCACCGCATCATCTGTTAATATCTTGGTAAATGAGATTGTGAGACCTTCTCGAAAAAAGCGCTGACACGCTTCACTTTGTACATCAATTCCTGCAATACAGTAAAAACAAAATTAATGCACCTTATAAATACAAAATAAGCTCCTATACAAAAATGTTGAAACACATTGTCATAAAGGTCAAATCATTTTCCTGGCGTGTGCGAGAAAATAATCAATCTCAAAAATTTATAAACAATACATAACCTTTTTTACAAAGTTCGATACTGGCTTGTAACAGGCACTCTAATTCTTGTTCGGGCAGAACTGGTACAACCCATCGTGGACTAGAAATCTTTTCATGAAGCATATTAAGTTTGAAAATAGGAAACTCAGGCTCTTCATGAAGCTGGTTGCTATCTTCTACTGTAGTGATAGCGTCATTGTTGCATTCTGTTTGTACCACATTCTCGGTGAGTTGGAGTCCCGACATTGTGTCAGCCAATTGCTGTGGACCTGGTGGACTGTGCATCTGTAGAGATTTTTTTTTTCAAAATCCATTTTCACTTTATCACAATCGAGATATGTTTCACGCTACTTTCATTGGTTGGCTCTCAAATCTATATACCTGCGTATTTTGTTGGCTGTCGGGAGGGTCTATGCCAACTCCCTGGCCCCTAGTGGCAATCGTCATTTTACACGTTCTTTGTTATGCCTTAATTGTCTCAATATTTCTTGGTCCAATGATTACACCACCAATAACAAGCATCCAGCTTATATACTGACATTAAATATAATTATATCCTAAAGGCCTTGTTTTAATAAACTATACCTACATTATCTGTAACAAAGGAAAGGAATTTTAACAACATGTTTTCGGACACTGATAAAAAGCACAACTAAACAGATGCGTCGTCAAGTTATTTAACTATACTGTCCTCAATAGCATAGTCAAACTAACAACGACAATCATCAAATTCAATTTACAATCCAAGCACGCGAGAATTTAAATTTGTCACAGCATCGCGATGGCACAGTTATATAAGCGTTTATTTTCTCGAGGAAGACACAACGAGTGACAACTCGCGAATCAATGTATAACCGGCAGGACAAAGACTAATGTAATCATTATCATCTTCGAGAAGATCTTAAGCATATAAATCGACGCGATTTGATTCCATAGCTACGGGTGGAGCATCTCGACTGGTCGAGATTGAATGCATCTGCAAATGCGTGCGGGATTCCATCGACGCGAAACGACGCATGTTACGGGCGCTTCAACGGAACGGCGTGAGCCGCAACGGCACGCGGACGGGATAGAAAATTAAAGGCGGACAGGCGGAGCGGCGGTTGCGAGCAGTTAACTTCCAAGACACGCAATACAACTTGGAGTAGTTGTTAACGCCGATGTCGTCGCCGTCGCGTCCCGTTGACGTACGGCCGAACTGTCAACGTCGTTGGGATACTCCGAGGAGGGAGCGGCCATGCCGGTCGGCGGAGGCCTCGTCCGAGGAGGGGTGCGCGTCGCGAGCACGCGTCTTCCCCGGGGAATCGGACGCGGCCGCCGTCGAGAGCCGTGAAATCGGTGTAGCGCTGCTTGACTGGCGGACAACTGGCGAGCGACTTTGTCGGGATGCCTGACCGTGAATCCTCGAACCACCATCGAGACGCGCCGATCCCCGCGAACTCCAGACGATCGGCGACGGTCGACGGTGACAGCGATCGCTACCTACGCGATTACAATAATCCTCGCGGTCCAGGCAGCGCCTATTTTCGCCCCGTTCGCTTCGACCGGGCTACCACTCCGGACAAAATGGCGACTATCCTAACGATTGGCACTGCCGTGTATTAACAAAAGCGCCGATATTCTGGCCCGATAGCCGGCCGCGATCACGCGAGCCGCGTCATGTCGTGCGGAAGGACATCCAGGACCGCCGATGATCCACGCGTTGCATCTCAATCCCTGGGGAACGCACCTTTACATAGTAAACGTGGTAGAAATTCGTGTGTTGCACTTTTTTGACGTGACGTTACGGAACTCAACTCGCAAAATCTGTAAACACGACTGCCGCGGCGCTGCGGTGCTCGCCCGAGACGACGTGCGTGCACGACGGGGTGACGAGCGACGCCCGCGATTGGCCCTGGGTCCCCTGTCGCTGAACGTCGCTGAATGTCGCCGTCGATGGCGCGGGAACGTTTGATCGACGCCATTCGCACTAGGGGCTTTATTCTCGAAAAATATTGCACATATTAAAAAAAAAAGAAAATCTATATTCCCAAAAATATTAGAGAAATCTATAATAATAATAATATAACGTAAAATACTTTCATATATTTTTGTACGTGATATTTTTCGAGAATAAGCTTCAGATTCCTTCGATCTTGAATGATCTCGAACTTATTTCGTGAAGTCGCGAAATGATGTTCTGGTGAAAATTTTTCTTAGAATTTTTAATATAAAATTTCTCCGAATTTTTAGATAGAAATGAACCCTAAAGTGATTACGATTAACTTAATTGGTAATTAAACTTAACTCTGCGCGAGATAGAATTGCTTAAAAAAATTGTCATTTTCCGACAAATCTAATTTTTCTTGTTATCAAATAAAAAATTAATTCTACTCATATTAACAAAACAGGATAAGCATTACTCGATAAGTTAATTAAGTTAATCGTAAGTGATCCTAAATTTCTAATTGTTTAAGTTGCTCGATATTTTTCTAATGTTAATAGAATTATTAATTGTTCGTAGTTTGAAAAAAAAATTGAATTAAATATAATTAAATATAATAATATAATTATAATAATTAATTATAATTATAATAATACAAGTACTTTGGTTATAATAATTCAAGCACTTCTATTAAGTCAATTAGTTAAAAGTTCAATCAATTTTATTGTTTCAATTATATTATAATTATATCTTATTATTAAATAAACAATTATTTAATCAAATTTTTATTAAAGTTGTCCCCTAAAACAAATCTCCTATTATCTGTTTCTTCTTCTTGCTACGCATTTTGTTACAAGGTAGAAAATAAGGCAAAAATAATATATTCTTATTGTTGTAATTTTAATAATGTTATGCACTTGGAATGAAAGAAGCAATATCTCAATAAAATAAAAGAGAAATGTAAAACGTGTAAACAAAGATATATTCTCGTTATTTAAATTATTATTTTATATTATTTACTATCACATTTTTTCGCATTCAGGCTATTATTTTGTATTAAAATTAATTCTTGTCGCAAATATAAACATTAACATTTTTACATAAAAAAATAACTGAATTTTACGCGTTTTCTCGTGAAATAAGTTTTTGAAATATAAATTACGAGTTTATTTTGGTGAACAGGGCATATCTCATTTGATATCCAATCAACAACTTCTTTAGAAATTTATTTTCATAAATGTCATCTGACTGTACATAACATTTGTAATTACTATATATATTCTTGTATATATCAGATTAGTTCCTTATTAATACGTTGTTCTTATATATTCTTTAAGTGCAGTTTATTCAGTTGAATAGATTTTGGAAAAATGTTTCAATGTTTTATTTATACTTAATAATTACACAATTACGCTAATTATACTTATGTCCATGTTGAAAACTACAAAAAAAATGTATACCCTAATATAATACAAAAAAAATTGCAAATTTTCATCTAAAAATATCGTATATAAGAAAGAACAAAACTTAGAACATAATCAAAATAATAATATAAGTGAAAAAATGTATACAAATTTTAAGTATACAAAAAGTTTCCTTTTCAGAAATTGATAATCAATATCTTTATCTGAATATCATAATTTTCGATTGCAAAAGACTACACCAGATAATATTTTTGTAAATGCGCAGAACAAGATATTTAAATGCAAAATCTACTGCACTATAAATATTTGTTACATAGACTTCAAATATTAAAAAATATTTTTTCGTACAAAAGAAGATAAAACAGTGTGAACAGATTATAAGAACAGTAATATATTTTCATATTGTCGGAAACGCATTTGAGAATTCCAATAAATTTTTAATCATAATAATAAGCTTTTAGCTAGAGTCAATAAGCAGCTTTCGTTAATTTAGTAATGATTATTGAAATGCACACAATAATTTAAGATTTTAAGATTTTTAGTTAAGATTGGTAATAAACACTGCAATGCTATCTCTATCATCATCTCTCAATGTATATTAGTAACAAAATTCAGGAGAAATACATAAGTAGTCCTCCACTAATACTAAATACGATACTATTAGCAGAATTCTTTGTTGATTAAAACTAATATAAATGTCTGTTATTATTTATGTGTACGAACACAATTCTTGGATTCAGTCAAAACGGAACTTTTTACATGCATTCAGTATCGATTCGTAACTGATGAGAGAAGAGAGGAGATATTTTCAGATTTGATTGTATCCAAAATTTCTCATATTATAATCTCGCTGTTTTTTTCAAGTTGTAAAGGTGAACAATTTGTTTTTCACCCACAAGTGTCTCTTGCAATCATTTTATTTAAAAAAAAGCCACTTTGTCATAGCTTTGTCTATTTATCAAGTTATTCTGTTTAATATTTGGATGATTTATCATAAAGTTAGCTCTTCAAGTTCTTTTAGCAATTCATCTTCCTTTTTAATCTTGTCTAATTGATTAATTTCTAATTGTTTTCCTGCTTTCAACTGTTCTTTCAATTTCGAAATTTGATCTAATTTCTGTGACACAAATTGAAATTGTTAATTCTTAATAATAATATACGAAAATAATGGAAGAAAAAGACATCATATTAGATATTCGAATAATATACTTACACTCGTTATTTTCTTTATTTTTTTATTTTTTTCAGGATCGTCAGTTAGTTCTATTTTTATGCTCGTTGTTGTATTTGAAACATGCTCAGTTGGATTGTTAGACTCTAATTCTTTTTTAGCTTTTTTTGCTTCCCGGTTCTTCTTCATTTTTAATGCAGCTTTTGATGGATTTGCTATAAATAAATGAACAACAAAATAGAATTAACAAATTGAAATAGAATTACAATAAAATATTTTTTTCATATATATTTATATATTTACATTCACTTGATTTAGAAGGCACCTCAAGATCATCATGTAACTTAAATGTAATATTTTGTCCTCTGGCACATGGTGGTCTGTATGCTTCTTTTGGTGCTAGAAATATATACACAAATACATTTGCTATATGTATTTTGAAAATATGTTTAGAAACATATTCTAAAATCATCATAATATGATTATTACCTTGCGACTGATTATCATTAGTGACAATTCCCTCAACTGCTTTATAACTAATAGGTTTTTGTGGGAAAACATTCGAAGGGAAACTTTGCCATGCTACTTCCCAAAGTTCTTCTTGGTTATTCCATGGTCGTTGGTATATCAGTGAGCCGGTATAATGCCAAATTTTAAATCTATATAATAATTTAATACACATATTAATTTTGCAACAGAGATAAATATATTTTTAATTTAGCACAATTTCTTTTAGTATATATTTATTTACCCATTGGTAATTCGTAATCTAGGTGCTGTAGTTGCAGTCATGAAATGTTCTCCATCTGGTGACCACCGCAGCAGTGTAGTATCTGGTGCATCAGTTTTAGCAATGAGTTTTCTGTTAATGACATCCCATAATTCGATGCCGCTCCTAAGATTACCAAATCCAGCCAAAAGCAATAGTACACAGTAGTCAAGGAAATTAATGCATAAATAAATAATTTACCTTTTTCAATATATACAATTACTTTCTACTATAAGAGAGAGACTTTCTACTGTCTATAATTAACAACTATTTAGTGTTATCCAGTTATCAATAACATGTACATTCATTAATTCGTAATAAAATAGTAAAAGGATATTGTTGCCATGTGGATTATAATATATACTATTTCTATACAACATGCCAAACTCAAAGACAGCTTCACATTTACAATTAAATAACGTTGTTTTAGAAGGCATAAAGCCATATATCACACAGAATTCTGTGTTTCTGGGAGACCATTCTACTGCATGTATAGGACCTTCTTTACCTAATCAGAAGAATTTCTGTATGTTACAATATTATTTTAAAATTAATTTCATTTATTTTAAATTTTCAATACTAATTGAAAACAACAGTATTTTAATATAGACTTACTGAGCATAACCATAGCAGTCTCCCCTTTTACATTGAGATGATGCAATGTCTGTTTTCCATAATATGATGCACCGGTCTTATCAACTTCTGTGTTTGTCATCAATAAAACATTTGTTCCACATTGATTCCAATACATATCGACTTTATCTGCCTAAAAAATAATAATAATAAATCAAAATACAAGAAACATACTAATATACTTAATGTTTAGAAAATGTTCAAAATTTACTTGGAAAAAGCTTTTGCTTGCGATCGCTTCTCCAATTTCAAACTTTGGATATTTAAATAACCTTCCAAAGGAAGGTTGACCAGAACTTCCTAAATTATATATAAACAAATTTTTTATTGAAAAAATGCACATTAAATAGTTCAGATAATATATAAATAAATATAAATCATTAATTATTATAGGAGATATTAAATGTGGAGAGTGCTGCAATAACGTGCAAATATTTTAAATTCAATTTAGTCATTAAAATAATTTTAGTGTAACATACTTTATAATTGCGTTTTGCTATTAATAGTTAATTGATATTCATTGTGTACAGATGCATAAAATTTGATACTTAATTCAGTGACAGATATTTATGAGAACTACGTTGTGAAATTTTTGTAGGTTAACAATATAATTTTTCCGAAAGAAGAGTACTTACACGTATAAATTATATGCTAAACAATAATCAGGAAAATTTTCTATTGTAAATCCTATTTCATTATACATTATATTTTTGGAAAATGTCAATATGTGCTTTTCTATTGAATGTTTCTTTTTATATGTGATTAAATATCTACTTCAAATTTTATATTTTAGATCTTCAGGCCATCATTTATATTATATTTAAATGATATATGTATATACATAAGTAAAACTGAAATAAAAAAATATTATATAAACTATGACATAGTCAATGCAATGTATTACTTCTAAATTATTTAATTCAGCAGTTACATATTATCTTTCAAACAATAATAAACTTAATAAATATTAGTTCAATTATTATACAAGTACTTTACAATAAATTATTTTTTAATTTTTTAAATATTTGTAACTATACATATTTTATTATAAAATTCTTATAAAGTATTATATATATCAAACACTTTTTATATATAATTTTACTATTGTGTCAAATATCTTTAAGGTGTACAATCTCCACATTTCAGTATCTCATCATATTGCAATTAATAATTTCTATAATTGTACATTTTAAAATTATAGTATTAAAAAAATAGACATAATTACCTGGCATATAACAAAGGATATGGTAGGGAGCATTACCAGGTGCTATACTAAATTTGGCAATATTGCCTTTACCTATTTTGTGTACATATCTATCAAAGTTGTTATTTTCATATAAAAGAACATTTCCTCCTTTTAATATTCCATAGAATGTTTCGTCACTTGACCACTGTGGCTCCCTATTTTTTCATTAAATGAATAATTATTTCGATGCATCACATATATATTTAATAAAAGTATTAGTTGCAACATAAAATTAACTGTTCCATTACTATTTTTATCTTTACTCTATAATTGTCAATCAGAGATTTTAATGATCAGAAAGGTTAATTTTAAATTGATTAATCAAAAGGAGAGTCAGAATAATCAGTGCAATACATTACCAATCCCCCATTCTCTTCTGGATAAGATGTTGAACATGTTCACCTGTTTCAGACTTCCATATGTGAAAATTTTGTGATCCCTGAGGCTCTTCTTTTGTTACTAAAATTATATCACAATGTTTCTAATTAACAGACATTATAAAATTAATGCAAGCCTGCTTACACTCGATATAATTTTGTGTTAATTACCAAAGGATGGTTCCCAAGTTGCAAGATAAGTGCTATAACTAGAGAATTTAAGAGAACAGATTTTGGGTCGTTGGATTTCTGCGACAATCTGCCACGTCTTGCACAGCACGATTTTAACTTTAGAGGCATTAGACCATGCAAAATATTGACCATCTGGACTGAAGAGCATGGTCTTGCAGTTTTTGTTGTCATCTTTAGGAAATGTTTTGACAGGTTCATAGGACGGTGGACCATATGCTAAATTTATACCATTGGACCCTCTTACTGTAAAATACATTAGTACTTTTTTTTACATCTAATAACAAAAAATACATGCTTATTACATGCTTGTATTATGTTAATATATCCTATACATTTATCTATTAAATGGAATAAGAACGTCGTTTAAATGACGAATAATCTCTGTTTCTGAGGGACACGTCAAGGTGAATGTGTAAATTGTAATTTCATTTTTTTTTTTTTCAATATTACTGCTTTCACAAATATCGCGTCAGCTGTGACGTTTGAGAGCGTACACGTCACAATAGTTGGAGGTTAGAGATATAGAATCTCGCGGTAAATTCGTTTCAGGCCGTGCCTGCGACTTGCGACGTGTCGAACACCGCTGTCACTGCGAATAATCTCGAGGCGATCTCGAATCATTCGATGCCATAAAACACCGGAGACAGACACGTGCACATTCATCGCGGGTACGGTGTGCAACGGGCACACTCGGAATGCCATCGGACATTCGCGTATGCGGTTTCCTTGGAAGCAAAGTCTCTCTGGCGATCAGGTTGCGACTTGACAATCGACAGTCTCGTGAATCTACGGGAATACCTGAAAGAAATGCTTACCAGCGACGCAGGGAACGAGCGAAGCCATTTTACCACCGTCACCATGTGGTGCTGCGCACAACCACCACACAACGGGCAAGATTTGTACCGTTTCGTGTTCTGTTCTGTCTGAACTGTCTGAAGTCAGGCTCTCTTCCGGCAGTTCCGGGTTCCGGCTTGAGCGCTCCGCGCGACGTGCCGAGATTGCTGGGAATCGATTAATGCCCATTTCCACCAATGTAGATTAACTTTAATCTTTAGAACTAGAAAAAGATGAAAAGTAAGTTGAACCGAGATTAAAGTTAATCTACATTGATGGAAACGGGCATAAGTTCGACAATTAAAACTGACCTAACTTCAGATGTGTAAACACCTTATTAATAAGGTTTGTCGCATCGCATGTTCCAACATACTCCAATATATTCTTATCATAGCTCCTACTCACTCTAACATGAGTAGGAATAGTAAAAGCATGTTGGAGCATGCAACTGCATGCAATGAACGAATCTATACGTATATTACGATGTCGGATGTACATATATTTTTGCATCATTTATTTTACAAAGGAAACTGAGGGAAACTTTTCAGCAAAATTAGATTTTCATCATATATATTGACAGGGGCCACAAAAGTAAGGTGATGAATTCATTAAGAAGAGAAAAGGAGGAAACATTAAATAAATATTGATATAAATATTCAATATTGATTGTCGTAATTAAATTTTAAGAAATAAATATTTATTATAATTGTTAATGAAACACTTAAATAATATTATTATTATATTTGTAAATAATTAATAACACTTAATGTCGAAGTGTTACATATATATGAGATATTACAACAAAAATTATTATTACGAGATTACATTTTATTTTCTTAAATTATACTTTTTGTACTGAATGTTTTTACATAAAAAAATCATAAAATTCTTCAGTTAGTTGACAATTACATTTATTATTTTGTACGCTTAAAAAAGAGATTTTTTTAATTCATGATCATGTCTTCAGTTTGAAACAAAATTTGAGACGTATTGTAAAGTGGAACGAAGAGTTAAAATTTGAGACGGTCATCTTACATAAGAATTATTGGATGCTTTTCATTTGGTGACACAAATCGACATAAGCATTCATTCTGTTTTTCTTCATTCACTTAGTAAAGATATAACGTCACTTGTGTCTCCTTGGAAAACTCCTAAGATCTGTTATTTGCACTTAGAATCTTCGCTTTCTCTCCCTCTCTTTTCAACGTCAAAATATATTTATTTTATTTTAATTGCAAAAAATTTTAAGAAATTTCAAGCAATACAACCCACAACCAGATATATGAACGTTTATAACGTCGAGTGTATCGAGTGTACAATCGATCTCGAACTCGATCTCGCGCGCGATCAATCGATCGAGTCATTCTTTTCGAATCACTGCGGAATAACGAAATGTATACAATATGCACCGATAAATCATCCGTAATTTACGGAGGCGAGTGGTCGGATCTATACTTGGAGGAGTCTAAAATCGCGAGATATTCCACGCAAGTATTTTTTTGGCAACCATGCGTCTTGATGGAAAATGACCTTTTCATAATTCGACGGTCTTTCGCAACTCTACCCTCTCTACATACGAACCGCCTTTCCATTCTATCATTCGGGAATCGGGCGCAGTCAGCAGCAGTCAGAGTCAGATGCTCAAATGGATCATTCGTGATGAAGAAAAGAGACGCACGCCGCGACTGAACTGAGAGCAGCTGAGAGCTCCACGCTGTGCTCAGCAGTGCTCTTTCCTTCAGGCGTTTCGAAACATTTTCGAACAATTCGAGCGCGATCGGGTGTTATCGCGCCGAAAGGTGAAACCGTGGGCGTTTCGTACACGAAATATCTATGGACGTAGTTGCACGCGCGCGCGATCGTAGATCTCCTCGACACCCACCGAATTGCATAGGGCATGGCAAGTTCATGCTTCAGGTAATTGTAACAGTTGTTTTTCCTCCTGTGAAACAAATCATGCGTTCACCCTGCATACCGTGAATACGACTGACTCTCGTCGATTCGCAAATTTCGCGTTTATTTTACTTTTATTTTTGTCTCGTCGAGGTTATGTTTCCGCCCCTCAAACCACTTTGAAAACGAGACTCCCTTCTGCTTTCGTTCATTTGTCAAAACTTGTTTTTTTTCTTTTTTTTTATTATCACTACAATTATGTATTAATTCGCGAATCATTCGTACTGTAATGAAAGTGGTATGAAAGTATATGATATAATATTTACTTGGTAATCAACATAGCAATAACTTATTTTGTATTATAAGACATAAAGTGCTTTCCATTTGATGACACAAAGTTGACATAAATATCGTTTTTTTTTTGTTACTTATCAAATGCAAAGAAGGACAGAATCATTTATGCCCGTTTCTAGCAAGATAGATTAACTCTAATTCTAAAGATTAGAAAAAGACGAAGAGTAAGTTGAACCGAGATTAAAGTTAATTTACATATATATAATAATATTTGTATTTATTTGTGTTATTAAATGGAAAGCATCCCTAATGATGTTTGTATCAACTTGTGTTACTAAAGCTATTTTCTTTTTAAGCTTAATCTTATATAATGTGCTCTTTGTTTCTTTTACTTCTTGCCTTTTGCCTCACTCATTTTCTATCATCCAAGATAAAAACTTCGGAAGAGACAAGAATAGACATGAAAAGAAACATAATTTTTAATAAAATGGTCTCAAAGAGGCAAAAAGGCATGCGATAAAAAACAAAAAACACATTGTAGATAAAACTTTAGGAGTCACAATTGATAACGATAAATACAGTTTTATATTTGTTAGTCATTAATTGTTAAGAAGAACAAAATGACATTTTTGTCCACTGTATCCTGTTCTTTTCAGCTGAACTTGTGTGATTTATCTTTCTTCTTTTTTTTTCAGTTGTGGAGAAAAAAAGAAAAAAAGATGAATGTGCAAGAAATTTAGTTGCATTGACATCCATAAACTATTTATATGTATATCTACTAGGATCACTTTTTGAGTTCATTTTATGTATATTATAGATTTTCAGTACTGGCAGTTTATATCTGAATACAATCTACATATAATAGATATTGTATGATATAATAATTATATATTTATATATTTGTTTCCAGTGATGTGGACGAATATGGTTTCGAACGACCACACGACTTCGATTATGAAACATACGAAGATTTTATGTCCGAGTACCTTAAGATACTCGCAAAGATGGCCAAAAAGTGGGCGAAAATTATCGGTGAGGGAAAGTCCCTACGAAGCATTACGATCAAGAAATACGTTCGTAAAGGCATTCCAGGGGAACATAGAGGATTGGTAATATTCATAAGTCAAAATCCAATTCATTATATTTTTCATATATAATACAGAAAAATATTGAATCGTTGTAGGTGTGGCTCGCTGTAAGCGGTGGTGAAGACATGAAGAATGCGTCGCCAGATCTTTATCAAAAGTTACTATTATCTCCTCATAATGCAGAAACCGCTGAGATTATTAAAACTGATCTTCCAAGAACATTTCCAGACAATATATTCTTTAATAATACAGAGAATCAGCAGCATCAATTATACAATGTTTTATTAGCTTTTGCTCATCAAAACAAAACTGTTGGATATTGCCAGGTAACATCTACAGTGCATATTTCCGAATATATGAATAAAATAACAAAATTTTAATAAAAAATTTCATGAAGAGTAAGATTTTATGAGAAAGTTTCAAAAGATGTTTACTGTGCCTTATTAAAAAATGTTTTAATATTTTTTTCAGGGTTTAAACTACATAGCGGGTTTACTTTTGCTTGTAACAAAAAGCGAAGAAACAGCATTTTGGTTATTAAAAGTATTGATTGATAAAATTCTACCAGATTATTATACATGTACTATGGATGGCCTACTCACTGATATCGATGTGCTCGCAGAATTAGTAAGGTAAAAGAAAATTTACTGTAGTTTTACTCATCAGCAATATTTATCAATGTACACGTTATTTTTACAGAATAAAAATGCCTGATGTATATCAGCATGTAACAAACGTAGGGCTGCCTTGGCCAGTAATTACGACTAAATGGTTTGTGTGTTTGTTTGCTGAAGTTTTACCTATAGAGGTATGTCATAATTATCGAAACATTGAATAATTTTTTATATTATATAATAATTATCTAAATATGTATCATCACTTATTTTGCTTATAAAAGCTTTCAATATTTTGACTCCAAAAAATTGAAGGTAATTTTAAATTCACAGACTACTCTGCGTATTTGGGATTGTCTTTTTTACGAAGGTACCAAGATTATCTTCCGTGTCGCATTGACACTTATAAAAAGGAATAAATCTAATCTATTAGCTTGTCAAGATTTTACAACGCTGGCTGAGTGTTTTAAGGAAATTACGAAAGATAGTATTGTTTTACGATGTCACGAGTTTATGCAAGTATGTAGTTGTATATTACGTGTAGTTCATACATCAAATAGAGAAGAACATTAGATATTTATGGAGACATTTTTCTGTTTTACAGAGTATTTTTAAAGTACCTGGATCACTGCCTGGAAACACGATAGCAAAACTAAGAACAAAGCACATGCAACAACGCATAAAACGAAAACAAGATAAGTTAGAACGATAGTATTAATGACCAATTTTTGTCACATACACCGAAATATTCTAGTCTGTTGTTATTCGTTATGCATCATTTGCAAAATGAATGCATATAATGCTGTATTATATTGTTACTGCATAATTTTATTTTGTACATATAATGTTCATTTAGCAATGTATGATACATTTACTCAATTATTTTTAATTTATCTTAGTTTTATTATTATGTACACAATATTTTAGTAAAAATATTAGAATGTGAAGTATTATAATCTATAATGAAAGTTGCATAATTGTGATATTTTGTGGAAGTAACAATATGGAAATATTGACGAAATATCTGATGAAAAATAGTTGTCCTCATAATATTTTATTCTAATTGACTCTGAATTTATATGCAGTTTCTATTTATGCATAAACTTTCTTGAGAACTTAGAACTAGCTGATGAAGGTATTAAAAAAAGATTAATCGTTCTAAAATATACAGCTCCAAAAATATATTATAATAGTAAATAATACGTAAAGTTAAATTAAAACTATGTACATCAAAAATCTATCTACATAAATATATTTTTTTGATATACATTATATATATATATATATATATATATATATATATATATATATATATTACATTATGCTATATTTTCATTATTTCTCAAGTAAATCCTTTGCCTCGTTAATTTTTGCGGCGATATATGGAGAACCACCACGATCTGGATGATTCACAGCCATTACTTTTTTAAATTGTTCCTTTACTTTGCTTTTATTAGCTGTAGGTGACACACCCAAGATCAAACTGGCTTCCCGCCTGGTCATCCTCTGCTCAAAACCACCTTTGTAATATTTGCTATTCGCTAGTGACTACAAATATTAAGAAAGATCAGTATACATTTATTTGCATGTCTTTTGCAATTATAAGAAAGCTGCTAAGGAAAAAATAGAGTAGTAATTTTTACCTGGGAATCTAGCTTTTTCATGGTTTCTGCCATCCTCTGTGATAAATTCGGCATTCTCCTAAGCAAATAACGACCGGCAAACCCAACAGCCGCCAGGCCAACACCTGCTGCCACAATTGTGCTCTGGGAAACAATTTCTTGGTTTTGTCAAACATTTTAAACTCAGCATTCTAAATATAATATGCCTTGCCAAAAGCGAAAGTAGATATATGTCATAAAAAGACTGAAAGAGACGAACAGTATTATCGAGGAAACTTAACCTATATCACAATCTTATATATTACTTAATTATAGCACTGAATGTCTTATATGAACTTATACTCTGCGAAATTCTCATCATTTTATGATAATAATATTATATATTTATAAAAAGATGACGAAAAAGTGACGAAATATTTCTGAAATAACTTTGGCACTGCATTTATTTACATGCACATTTCTCGAAGGTTTCGACATTAATATACAATTTACGTTCTCTTAACGTAAAAAATACGATCTTTACAGCATTACACACTTTTTAAACAAATTCTATTCTTACCATTTTATTCAGTTTCAAAACAACAGACGCAATTTTGTACATATACTGGAAAGAAATAATTTTAGCATGATCACATAACCAGCTACGATTGCTCCATCTATGCTGTTTTTGAACACTGTTCATTATTCGTGATAAAATCATTATCCTATATTATCATTCGTACATATTATCGTTTGTACATACACATTATGTACAATTATTACACATTCGCAAATTTTTGAATATATATTTTTTCCTTTTAATTATATTTTTATGCTTTTCGTCCGTTTTTTTCGTTATCAAAGCAGAATATACAATTATTGCATTCTGAATATGTAAAGTGTAGTCAGAGCACGACTTTTGTTTTTACAACTATAAATATATACACTCTTTATACAAGTGAAAGACGTATATATTTGATATTTAGCGAAAGATATACATATTTGATATTTAGAAAAATAGATCTGGGCAATCCAGTGCAGTGAGAAACGAATTAAACAAATTTTAACTGTACTTTTTATATCTTCTTACATTAAAAAAATTCAAGTAGAAACAAGATATCTCCTACTTCGTTTAAAGAGAAGAGGGGAAGAGGGAACAAAACAAGTGTGAAGAACTACTGTGGTTAGAAACGGTCAAACGTCTTCGGAAACGAGTCGAACATTTTTTTCAAATATACATGTATGAAATCACATAGAGAGATGGTAAACACGAGTTTTGTCGCGAAGACGCGATCGACCGCTGGTTTCAGAGTCTGCTTGATAACGGAAGACCAATACGGAAGGCTTATGGCTCTTTGTAACCGAGCTTTCCGCTCTCGTCTCTCCCATTCTATCCCCCTTTCCCTGACGTCCAACTATTTACTTCGTTTTAAGCGTAAGAGAAGTACAAACTTGTAGAGGGGCACGACATAGCCACGACGAACGGATCGTATTCCTAGTGGGGAGCCGACTGTTCCAGTCATCTTCTGATCATGGGGTCTCTAAGCTTAGTACACCGAGTATACACAGCTACAAAAGACCGCAGGCTACCATGCGGTTGTTGCATTTGTATGCGTGTATATATAAAGTCTATTCTATAATTACGTGAGCGTAAGTGGTTGTAAAAATCAATCAACCACACTCGAATTTGAGGAGAATACAGTGATTGATCAATTTTTACGACTACAACGACCTACAATTATACGCATTTACGCAATTTTAGAATATACTTTACAAAGCTGGCGTGTAACTGCTGTATGACAAACAAAAAATCTTATAAGCAGGAAGACATCCTTTATAGAAATTTAAGTACTGCTAACAATACTTTTAATGCTCAAAATAAGTGAATAATTGGCCAGTATTGATATTCTATGAGGGACAAGCAGTAAACAAATCGATATTTTGTATTTGCTACAGCTTACCGTGATTGCGAACAATTTGCACTACTTAGATCTGATTACACCAACGTTACTTTGACTTTAAGCAAAGCTTAAAATCTCTCTGTCTCTGTCTCTCTTTCGCTTTAAAATGAGACAGAGAGTTTGAAGTCTTGCTTAAGTCAAAGTAACATCGATTCTACCGGGTCTTATTGCTTAAAGGTGCGCATGATGCATCATTTTATCCTTGTTCATCAAATATTAAAGAAAGATAAAAATACATCGTGCGCATGTTTACATATGTTTGAAACGGGACGCAACCCAGTCTTTTTATGTGCCATATGATCTTTACGAAACGCACGAAAATACCTGAAAATCGCACATTTGTGCGCGCATATAAATATCAACTATTGTCATGTGAGACCCGACGATCGTCAAAAATCAAAGACTTTCGAATATCGGCGCGACTTGCACGCGAACCTCCTCAGCTGCGTGGACCATTGCGAGATTCTTTCTAAGCGCTGCCCGGTGCGTGTCGTGTATGCCATCACATGTGAATCGATTCGCGCCTGGAGAATTTTCTATCAAGGCTCTTGTTTGGCCCCTATTTTATATAACTCATCTTAATTGTATAGCGTCGGTATTATATCTCGTTACACTGTTATTGCGCAGCGTTTTTAGGTTTTTATTTTATGCATGAAATCTGGCGTAACGGTAACGACACTGTCGTTAAAGAGTTACAGACGTTACAGAATATTATAGAATGGAGGCCGTTGTCATGGCAGTGCGAGAGACCCGGGAAACATTAGGGGCTGCACACAATGGAGGAAATATTACAACGGAGGAGTAATATATTAAGATTTCAACCTATAAGAAACTGGTTACACCGGAATACATGATTCCTGATAGGCTGGAATGTTAATACTTATTCGTATTCCTAATATTTCCTCTATTGTGCACAGAGCCTTAAACTAGGTTCGTCATAGCGTATGACGCGATAACGTGGGGACATGATAGTAGATCTTCCCGCGATCTCGGGGGACCATTTCGATGGTACTATCATCAATATAGATATATTGTTTCTCTCTGACTCGACTCGACTCGGTCGCACGCCAAGCCAAGCGTTGATCAACGCTAGTCCTAGTTAACTCAATCTTTCTACCTCCCCTTCCCGCTCTCCCTGCCTATATATGTATATCGCAAAATGAGACCGATATAACTTCGGTAGAAGTTGAGATACGATAAGCAATGAATGAGAAAATAACTCGTATGTTTATTCGCACTTCGCATTGGCACGAGATATTTTTATTGGCCCGATTAAAAATTACATTGATATCAGTCTATCTCTTTCTGGCCCGCAGTGAATTCCACGTGAAACAAAAAAAGAGGACGGATCGCTAGCCTAGAATAGAAGCCCTGTAGAATAAATTTCAGATCTGCCTCTCGGCGACCGTTGAGGCAAGGTGTTGTAACAAAGTGATTCGATTTTCTTCCGCCGTGACTCTTTTTCACAGATCCTTCCATATCTAAATAAGACGCACAAATGTGATCTGTAGAGCATTGTAAACCACTTATTCCGTCGAAACTCGCATGCGCGCTGTCGACATGGTGCCCACCTATATATATATATATATATACATATATATATATATATGCATTATATGTAAGTGTATCGCATTTGCGTCGTCAAGCAACACACGTATATACACGCATACATCGAGAGAACGAAAAGTAGGTTCCGAGTGAAGATAGCGCATAGAACAGGCGCACACGGACGAACCGGCGTGAATGTATGCGAATTATGATTGTACGCGGCGAAGGATGACGACTTCAAGCTATGGCACACGCAATTTGACATATTAGACGATGTGCTTAAGGCTGAAATCAAATTACGTATTGAAGAATGAGATTAAAGATTAAAGGTTGAAATTTCATCAATGAGGATAAAGAAGTTTTGACTCTTTCTGATTGATCTGACTTCAATCTTTCAATCTTCAATCTCAATTCGTAGTCTGATTCCGGCCTAACGGAATCGTTTAATGCTTTAGGACTTGAGTGTTTATCAAGATGCATATATACATGGGAGATGTTTGCGATATGCCCTGATACGCGCATAAATTCAATGTTAAAGCAGTTAAGGTATGACCCAGCATGTATACTCCACTACTGATAACGGAATACCTGTGGGATACCTGAAATGATAATTCTAACTTATGCACCGTTTCTTCCGTTTGGAACACTCGGAGTGTCATGCTTATCTCAAACAAGAAGTGTCCAAAATCAGATAAGATGTTTTTTGCATCTAAAAGACGATGCAAACACGTCTTATTTCTAAATTTAGACTTTGTATTATTTGGAATGTGTTTACGTATACATTTACATGCAATTAACTTATTTGCTGTTTGACACATCAAAAATATGCTCACATATCATGCTGGAGTGTGCTATACATTTATGTGTATAGGTTAAAATATACATATATGGCGTCGCAAGCGGTAACCAGTTTAAAGAATCGTCGATATAAATTAACCCGTATTTTCACACGCTAAGTTTTCTCTCTCAGTCTCAACGAAGTATGCTTACTGCTGAATCTGTGTGCGGCGGCCTTTAAGGCCACGTCGTAACACATACGAGCGAGCGAGCGAGCGAGAGAGAGAGAAAATGATGTGTGTGTGTGTGTGTCACGCAACGTTTTAATAGTTAGGTTATAGCGGAGATGTGTTCGGATGCGCGAGCTATTATTTTTTTCTGGATAACGCTCGAGCCGAACGTTTTATCGGTCAAAGTTCTTATGTATACAAGTATATATATATACCACGGAGGTGCTTATGTAAATTAATCACGTGGTGCGACGAGGTCTTCGTTTTGTCTTGTAAATACCCGCGCGAGCATACATTTCTGCTCCGCACGTCGAGCATCTCTCACTCTTTTGTTTATCCCTTTCGCGCCGTCGCCGGTGATAGCGACATAGCGTGGCAACGTGCGCGCGAGTGAGAGTGAAGTTAGTTAAGTACCTCCTCGTGTGTTCACGTGTTGTCCCTTTCTTCCCCTCCCCCCCCCCCCCTCTCTATCCCTCCTTCCGTTTGCCGTTCCCCCTCTGTTCCTCTTCGTCCCGCGTGAGGAATGGCATCTGCGCGTTTAGAGGCGAAGGAACGAAAACAAAAGAAAAAGGAAAAAAAAATCGAAAAGGGAATAAAAGAAAACAAGCTGGGACATACTCTCCCACATAGAGTGAACTCTCCGTATTTATAGTTCTCCGTACGTTCACGTACATTGCACTCGTGGCGGATTGCGTGTCGGCGGTACGTAAGGTGCGTACGTGCGTGCGCGCATAGTGCGTGCGCGCGCGCGCACACGCGAAATCTTGCGAATCGTGTAACGGGGTCTACGTAATGCTCGCACGCATCGTTATCGTTACGTTCGTACGCTAAAATAAACGAATGTGCGTACTCACGACGAGAAGAGAGAGAGAAAGAAAGGGAGAGGGGAGGGGGGGGGACGAGGAAGAGAGAAAAAGAGACTTGCTACGTGCATCGTCGTGGGGACCACGACATTACTCTTACTCCTGTCTCCTGCCGCGCTCAACGAGGCTTTTGCGATTTAGCTTTCTTATCTCTTCTTCGAGGATTACTCAAACTTTATCTTTTTGTCTTTTTTTTTCTCCCCTCGCGGTCTCCGTTATTTCAGCATCGTGGCGTGTTAGCGATATTTGTGTTTGCCTTTAATTAAGCAACGTCGTCGACAATAATAACAATCGGCAAATTAATATAAATCGCATCGCTTAATTGGAGAAAGTACTTCGTATTTGTTATAGTGTTGCGAGAGAGAAAGAAAGAGAGAGAGATATTGATCTTTATTAGCTTCAATAGCTACAATGTGATACAATCTAATATAATGCCTATTTATTAATTATCCAAATCCAGACTTCTACTCGTATTCATAGTCAGGTCTTATATTTAAGTCTTCCTTAAATTTATCTTTAGATACTCTACGAATTTCATTGGCTGCTGAGCATCTAAAGATAAATTGAAGGAAACCTTAAGTACAAGGTCTAATTATGAATACGGGTATTAAAGATTTCATACATCTATATTACATTATCCCTTCTCATATATACAGGTATATACGAAAGGCCCCCAATTTCGATCTTTTTCCCCAAATAGTTAACATGTGCTGCAAAATTTAAATTTCTATCTATAATGACATACACCTAAGTTCTTAACTTCACTAACCACTTCTAATGTTGTATTCTCTAGTTTTACTTTTATATTGCTTTCCAATATTTTTTTTCTAATGCCTTTAACAAGCATAACTTTGGTTTTATTCACATTTAATTTCAGTCTATTATTTTTCATTCCTCAATTTTTTGTATCTGTATATTGAGAGAGGGGGAGGGGGAGGGGGGAGAGAGAGAGAGAGAGAGAGAGAGAGAGAGAGACTGTGGCTGCAGTCGTATCCTCGTACTGTAATTTGCAGCTGTTATTCTCGACAAATGATTTCATTTTTTTTTGTCCAAGAGGATCTACGTTGGTCTACGGAGGATAGTGAGTGCAACGACCCTCCGGTGTGAAATTGCATTTTGTAATGAAAGGATGTGTGTTCGCTCGCCCGCTGGCTTGTTGCGAAAGTACGTTTTCCTCTTGATCCGATCACGATCACAATGTGATCGGGTAACACGACACGGAGAGTCAATTAACTTAAGTAAGTGCGCAACTATGCGTGCAATGCGCACTTCTATTTAAACGAACGATTTTGCTTGCAAGTGAACACATTCTTTTATCCTCAGGACCTCAGCTTGCAGAGCCCGATCGAGTATCATAACTATTTTATTTAGCACACAAGAGACGAAGATGTCTCGAGCCCAGATTATTGTTTAGTGGTTTACGTAATAGCAGCACGTAATTTTATAAACAGCATTTTCGCTTACATAATTATGGAGGAGAATATTTTATCTTCTATCCCCCTCCTCTCTCTCTCTCTCTCTCTCTCTCTCTCTCTCTCGTTCTCTCTTTTAAATCTTCTTAAAATTTCTTAATTTTTATTTTATTTTTTCTTTCTATTATTTTTTCTTTATTATTTTCCTTTTTTGTTTATACACTGAAAAAACTAAATTTTAATAAATATTTGTTGAATAGTTCTGAATAAATCTTTACTAAATATAAACTCTACATTTATTTGACACAACCACAAAAACCATTAATGTGATTTTACTATTTTTTTATTGAGTAAACAGTTATTTGTTATAAATAAATTTTTACTTAATATTATTTTAAGAAATGTGTACTGAAATTTTGTTCAGTAACTTGTTTTTTTATACATATTAAAAACTACTAAAAAACATTTATTTATCTATCTCTCTTTTTCTCTGTCCTCTTTTTTCTTTCTTTTAACCGAAGAATAATTTGTTTCATATGTATGTATTAATCTATTACATAATTATTAATTATGACACATTAATTATTACGTCGCGACGCTATAGAGCATTAAATTATTATACAAAATCCTTATTCATTTAATTAATTGCAGATAATTAATATAATCCTTTTAAGTAATCTAAAATCATCTTTTCGCTTTTTACATTATCCCATAATTCCTTTGTTAATTTCTTCTATTAGCAAATTGATTGAATATTACTACAATAGTTTTCCATATTACCTGAATATGTATACTTGCATTACTTTAAAATGCAAACGACATAAGTACAGATTGAAAAACAGATGAATTGTTTACGTTGCCATACGCGAGGAAACTATTTTTTACGATCATGAATATTTTACTGATTGGAGATTGTCGTCGAATAAAAATATCTTTTCGCGTTTGTGTGCAAGGACGATGAGGCAATGCGCACTTACACCTTTCTCGACCATACGGACGATGTTATACACTTAATAAGATTTTAGTAAACTCGCAGATTGAGAAACTAAAAATAATTCGTGCTACAAGAGACATTTTTTAATCTCTTTTGAAACCGATTGCTCATCGATTGTTGATTAACTTGGATTTCGACACTGCAGATATCCGGAGACTTTAATCGAATTTGTCAAAAGCAGCAAATTTTACAAAATCTCAGCTGCAAATTTTGTTGACAAAACCCTAGCGTGAATATAATACGATTTCAGATATTTTACAATTATTTGTCATCATTTTGACGTGAAAATAATGTTAAAGATGATTTTTACATAAAAAAAACAAATAGCTTGCTATCTGGGATTTTAATATAAGGCCTGTCCTTTTTACTTGAACTTCTCATTTATCTTTTCTCTTTTCTTGTCTGTGAAAGAAAACGAAGAAAGATGAACCGTGCGAGCGAGCGAGAGAGAGAGAAAGAAAGAGAGAGAGAGAGAGAGAGAGAGAGAGAGAGAGAGAGAGAGAGAGAGAGAGAGAGAGACGTTGAACTGAAAAGAACAGACCTACGGCAGTTTGATTGCAGAGAAACCGAGTTGAATCTACCATTTCGTAATCAAACCATTTAAACACGATTTACGGTCCTTTAAATAATTACGAAATGACTAAACGTTTGCTCGGCTTCTGCTGGCTGTTATCAGATTATGTCAGCAGGCTAGCAAAACCCAAGCTGTATTAATGCGGATGTGTGGTTGATGCCGATCAGCTGCTCGCGCGATCTACTAACACATTGTTAACATTTTATTTATTGGGTCATCTAAAAAATATCCGCGGTTTTTTGTCACTAGATGTGTGTTGATGGTCATATATCTAGTAACAAAGTACCGCGAATACTTTTTAGATGACCCAATATTAGGAATCTTTATTTTTTACTATCTTCCATAATGCAATTTCTACTTTCATACTCTAACGAAAATAAAGGTTAAAGCGTATAATCCGAATACAAGGCAAGATTAGCGGAATGTAAACGAAATTTCTATAGGAAGCGAAAATTCGAACATTCGAAATAGAGTGGCCAATCATCTCGAATTTATGGGACATTTCGATTTTTAATTTCTAGATCCTGAAATATAGTATCCTGAAAAAAATCTAGGCATATCATGTCTTGATTTATCACATAACATAAATTAACATAAAATTTATTAATATATTAATATATTAATTTCACAATATATGTGTGTGGTTACCTAAAAATTAAAAAT
>NW_011626731.1:406332-468467 GCF_000204515.1 Acromyrmex echinatior | reverse complement strand
TTTTTTTATTTATTTTATTAATTTTTTAAATTTATTTTTTTATTTATTTTATATTTAATTTAATTTTATATTTAAGGTATTTTTATAATACAACGTATAAAAAAATCTTTTTTTTTGTTATATTCCGATATCTCAAAATTAACATATCAAATTGGCTGATCAAGAGTTGGCCATTCTAATTCGAAACATAAACAAGCATTTTAAGAGGAAAAATTCTTTAATATTCTGAAATCCTATTTTTTGTTTACGCTTCTGCCTCTCTTTCTTTTGGTTTTATATTATGTACACTAATCTTTTACATATAAACTGTAGTACGCTTTACAAAAAACATCATTTTTATATCATGTTCTTGATGTTCTGATGATATCATGAATAAAAATGCTGTTGGTAAGCTATTTTTGATGTCGCGATGATACACATATATTATAAAAACACATATATTAATGTTTCCGTGATTAAAGCCTAGCAATGTAAGATTAATTTTAATCTCGATTTAACTTATATTGTTTATCAATTTTTTAATTTAAAAAATTAGGAAAAGATAAAGAGAAAATTGAACCGAAATTGAAAGAAATCTTATATATGATGAAATCGAGCCTAATTCGTTCTACTTGGGTACGCTCTGACCTTTCTTTTCGTCAGGATAATAAAAATACAACAGGTATTATTGGAAAGGTGTGAGGACGGTTACGAATGGTCAATACAATTATGGAACTAAAAGGATAGTTTCACAGACCCATTAACACCAGCAGAAAAATACAATAGAACAATGAAATGATTTATGGACCAGTCGCGTGGAGTACTCCCTTATGAAATCATTCATTCTTATACATTATGTACCTAGCGTAGTTACGTACCATAAACCGCTATCGCGATCATTAATAATTACAGAAGTCACGTATACGAATTACATCAATTATATACTAGGGTACATACAACATCATGGGTAAAATAGCGGGTTGTATACTTGTATTCAAGCATTCGCAGCTGTAGCGCAGCGCGATCCAGCGGGATCGAAGCAACATGCGCGATTCGGAAGAACGCCGAACGGAACAACCGCACCGCGTTGCGCGGCGCGACGCGGCGCGATCAGCGATGGCGCAAGAGTGAAGAGAGGGCCGCTGCCGCGATAGTCGGGGTAGGGACGGTAACGTCAGCATGTCGCGCCTTGCTATCGTATGTAGAATCACGGGCGAATCAAACATGGCGATTCAGTCGCTGTTTACGGTACGAGCATACGGTTACTAGTGCCGTGGGAGGTGGTGCCAGTACGCGAGAGTGACTCTTCGATGGTAGTACGTGATCGTGCCATCGCGTATTAACGGATTCCAGTACATATCGTGGGTATGGAGCTGTACGGGATGGAAACGCCGACGAAGAAAGCGTCGAAGCCGAAGGGCGTAGAAGCTGAGCCAACGCCTGCGACGTCATCGCCTCCGCGAGTGGAGCGAGTACCGCGATCTGCCGGCGAGAACACGGAACGGAATCTCGATTGCTCCAATGGAAGGAATGTAAGGCCCGGTCGATCAATAAGTGAAGATAATAATATGAATATTTTTAAAATACCTCTTTTATTCGCTGGTATTACTTAAAATCAATTATTTATTCAAGTTTGTATGATTATTGAAATTTAAATGATTAAAAATTAACTCGATTTTAAAATTTGTTAAATATTATTTAGCTTATATGTGTATATCACGCTCATTTGCTATAATAATGGACGTTCAACGGATTCAACAATTGAGTGAACGCTCACTGCTATTGGTGTATTCTTCTAGATCTCTAAACGTCTGATTGAATGATTTGAAAGAATACTAATATTCAGCAGACTCGACAGTTGAGTGAACGCTCGCTATTATTCGTTTAGATCATCCAATCAGAATTGTAGATGTAGAAGAATACATCAATAGCAGTGAGCGCTCATTTATATTTTAACATATTCCAGAGATTTTAAAATATAGATCAATCAGAAAGAACTCACTGAGCGCACTTATTTGTATTCAGCAGAGAAAACTGATCAGTGATTAGATAGTGACATTTACATGGCATCCTTAATCGGGTTTAATAACATCCAGTTATGAAACTGGCCAATCGCAGTCGTTCCATTCTTTTGAGGAATAGCTATGATTGGCCAATTTCATAACTATGGATGTTATTAAATCCGATTAAGCGTGCCATGTAAATATAGTCAGTGAGACTTATATTTCGTAGTCCTTCCTTATTTTAAGGGTAAAGGAAGTCTCCATGAAGGATTCCTCGATTCTTCAAGGTCTCCTTGTTTCATAAACTGATCTCAAGTCTGACTTTCCGAAGGAAGAAATATATTTTAGAGATTTTAATAATCTACTGAAGGCAGCATGTCATAATACAGAGTGTCCGGAAATAATCGCCAAATATTTCATGGGCAGATAGAGAGGACTAAACTGAGTCGAAAAGTCCTGTACCATTTTGTAATTTTCGCAATATATAGTTAACAAGATATTAATTACTAAAAATTGCCAAATATTGGTCTTGAATAATTTTTTACTCAAATACTACCAACTTTATAGAAAAGTTGCAAGAGACAAAAATCATTTATTTTCTTCTCATAAAGTTCTAAGAATTTTTTCAGAATTTTTTATCAACTTTTTAGTACTGCATTTTTTTTTTTTTATCAATATGAGAAAATACGGTATTAAAAAATCTCAGTTTAGTCCTCTCTACCTGCCCAAGAAATATTTGGTGATTATTTCCAGACACCCTGTATATAAGATTTGTTCGCGTCGCATGTTCCAACACGTTCCAATATTCTCCCACCATAGCTCTTATTTACTCCAACTTGATAGAGTGAGTAAGAGCTATGGTAGAATGTTGGAGCATGTTGGAACTTACGACGCGAACAAACCTATAATATATGCAAACCTAATATCGTGAATTACGAATAATAAAGATTATAAAGGCATTGTTGATTAAATAAAATCGTCATTAAGCATTTTGCAACAATAATGGACAAAAATAAAACTAATAGCGAATTCGATTGGACGTACTAAGTGCGCACTGATGCACATCAAAACTGCCGTATAAAATAACGTAAATATATGTTTATAAATAAACATAAAAATCAATTAAATCGTGAAATACTCAATACATTTTATTGCACTATTAGGTAAAATATGTATTTCATAATTCGAGATATTTGCATTTTATTTTTATACTAAAATTAAATCATTGTACAACGGCTTTAATATGCATCAGTGCTTCCAGTCGAATTCGCCATAATGCTTATTATATGAAGGAGAAAATGCTTTTGGCATAATTTATTTCCGAAAAAAAAGCTATCGGAAATAATTATTGATGCGACAGAGATCTAAATTAAAAACTATCAAAAGTAAAAAGACTAATACAAAATTTGGAGGTTTGCTTGGTTTGCTTGAAAACTGCACTTCCTCAAGGGAACGTTTCATAACTTCCCTTGAGAAAAGGAAACTAATAAGGCTTCTTATTTGGTCAAGGAAAGTTTATGAAACGTGAAATGAGGAACAAGGAATCCTCATTCCTCAAGGAAGGACTATGAATACGGATATTTTAAGCTCGATTGCACCAATGTTATTTTGACTTTAAGCGAAACTTAAAACTCTGTCTCGTTTTAAAGCGAAAAAGAAACAGAGAGAATTTTAAGCCTCATTTAAAATCAAAGTAACGCTGATGCAATCAGGCCTTAGCGATTCTTTAATATAATTGGCCACATTCAGCACAATATTTATTTTGCAACTATTGGATTTTCTTCACTGAGATAGAATTATTTTTCTAAATATGAAAGTTTAATCCAATCGGGAAAGTTTAATCCAAAAAATTTTCAACAATTGTAAAACAAATTTCACGTTAAACGTGGCCATTGGTTCCTTCTCTTAGATCTGGCGAAGAACCAATCATATTATGAAATCACTAAGCGCTCACTGATTACTTTTCTCTACTGAACGCACAGCCGTTGATTCAAAACACTTAAACTCATTATCTGAAAAAATTTATTATTTTTTGAGTTGTTTATTATTATGTAGCCACTGATACACACGCACGCACACACGCACACGCACACACAGGGTCGTTGAGCCAACTTTTTACCTTAAGAGAAAATTATCGACTTTATATCTAATTGAATTATGACGTGGCAGTCAATTATTTTCTTATAGAGTAAAAAGTTGGTTCAACAACTCTGATATCACCCTGTATATAATATTGCAAAATGTTGCAGTACTGCAATATTAAAACATTCTATACGTTTATATATACATGTATATATAAACTTATACTTACATCTTAATAATATTTGATTTTATCATTTTTATTTTGATTTAATATTCAATTTAAAATTTCTCTTTTATTATTATTAATGTTTAATTATCTATTCAAATAATAATTATGCAGTTAAAAAATCGTAATTGTACAGTAATGTAATATTATTACATTGTAAATATTTTTGTTTATTTATGAAATATTGGTGTAATAACAAAAAAAGATGTTGAATTTGATGCTGCAATATAAGCTAATAATTATTTAGATATTAATTCTATCGGAGATAAAAGAATTTGCCGACAGTTGATAATATCGATGCTCTTCAATTACCTTCGAGTCCCTTGGAATGTCTTATAAGCTAAAGTTTTTGCATGATTCATCTTTCTTCCCTTTCTCTCCATGTTGAAAAGAAAAAGAGAAAAGATGAACCGTGCAAGAAATTCAGCTAAAAAGAACAGACCGTAAAAATCTATCCACACACACACACACGTGGTTGATCTTTATTTTGATTATTAATATTCGGACTTATGTCTGTAAAAGAGATAATTAGATATAAAATGTAAAATTATTATACACAATTATTAATATTAATATTATGTAAAATTATTATATACAATTATTAATATTATTAATATTATGCTTTTGTTATTTTGCAGTATCCAAAATTACTTATAAACACCTGTGGAAGATTGGAAAGCGGTAGTGGCAGTGGTGATCAAGACGGTGGCCAACACGAGGACGGAACAGACATCGCAGCGAAAAAGAGAAAAACTCGAAGGGGCAAACCCAAGCATAAAAAATTAAAGCCATATTCGAAGCAATTATCTTATCAGCAACAATTGCGGAGCAAGTATATTGGTAGGATTGCTAAAACCAGTAGACAACCACCAGCCTTGTATAATACCACACAATTTCTTATGGCCGATCATAGCGATTTGCCTGATCTCGAGCAAAAATTATCGGAAGCTGCATCACTGGAAGTACCTGCTTTGTTTCCAAAGCCATGGGCACCGTCGCGTACTCGTGATTCGAGTTTCAGTGTAGATTCCGATGAGGATTACTTTTACTCATCTCCAGAGGATGAAGAGGAATTTTTAACAAAAGAATTTTCAACTGCGTACGAAGCTGTTCATGAGGAACGATTAAGCACATTGACAAAAACGGAATTGATACAAGAATATAGGCACTTAGAAGCCAAAATGGATTCGTTAACAAAACGATTACGTAATAAGAGCATTCATCAAATAGAGGAAAGAGATTCGGAAAATAAAAATGTGTCTACTACAGATTCCGAGATAGCGAAGAAATTAAAACTATGTCAACAACGGATCGACGACCTACTACAACAAAATGAACAGCTAAGACGAGAGAACGAAATGTTACGTACTGAAAAGAGATTTCACGCGAGCAGCTCTGAATCTAGTATCGACAGTGAAAGCGACAGCGACAGTTCTAGTAATAGTAATCAAAGTGGATGTAGTTGCTCTCTTTCGAGTTCAGTAACATCTCCTAAGCATACTTATAAATCTAGATTAGATAATATAAGAACAGATAACAAAAGCGATAGCTGCGATACTAGCCAAAGTGGAAGTCCCACAACATCTATAACACCTACTAATTTCTCTAACGGTCACGTAATTCTGAATGAAACCGGTAGTTTACCCACATAAATTTCAAAATTGTTCCTTGGTACGTATTGATATTATGTTCGATATTACAAAATTACCAGGATAAGGCAGGCTGCATTCATTCGATATTCTACAGATTTAAAAGAAGCAGATTCTTCGGTCAATTTTGTTGTCAAACAATATTTGATCTTTCTTCTAATATCTGCTAAATCTTGTTAAGCTATCGTTTCTTCATATCCCGTTTACGATTTCCTGGTCCAATCTTCTTTCTCTTGAGGCTGTATGTACGTACAGTCACATGGATACATATATGTGTAACAATATAAATATAGGATTAATATTCTATAGGAGAACTATTCGTATCTGTTTGTGCTATTTTGTTATCTGCTTGGCAAAATATTTACCATACCTATCATATATTTGCTTCTATCTCCTGTACTTTACTCTAGTATCGTACACATGGAATTTGTATTTTTCAGCCTGATTTTCTTTTTCTTTTTCGCGTACTGCCAATTACAAGAATTATGTTTGCAGTTTGCAAATAAAGGTCTACAGACCATCAACTAACGCAGACCTATGTACATATATGCATGGGTAAAGTGAGAAGCGGATTCTTTTAGATTCATCAGAAGTATTATATGTATAAAATGTAATATTATCAAATGTGATGACCTATATTGTAGGTTAAAAATCTTTGTACAATTGTATAGTTTTTAGACAGTAAGACGAAATGTTAGTTTATGGTCTGAAATTGTAAGATAGGCAAAAGTGTTTTTCGCATTTCCAATTTTTAATAAATTTTATGTTTTGCTCCGACATGTATGTTTTAATTATAAACAATGATGTTTGGGATTAGTCTTTTTGAAGACTTACGCTGTTTTCCCTTATATATTCCTAAAATTTTTCTTTAAAACAGATTCTTTAAAAAATTTGAAATATTTATAGAAACTAATTGTTCTAATTATCATCAGAACGAGAGATCTGAGATCTTTAGTTTTTGTTTCTTTAGAATAGATTTTCATGTCTATATATAATTTAAAAAAATCTATTTCGCTGAAATGGAAATACATACTATAATTTAAAATCTTCATTTAGCACACCTTTAATTTTACTTGATTTTGATAATGCACATGTATAAACTATTAACGGCTGATAAATTTTAAGATATTGATATTATACTTGCAAGTGATATATATTTGCTAACTTATTGTTTATTCTTTTTACTTACGTTTACAATTACGGATCTCCATTCGACTCGCGCTGATTCGCATCTTTAATTGATTGATCAAATTCATCAAACTGCGAATAGTGCGGACATTCGGATGTTATCATCACAATAGCCAATCATGAAACTAATTTATAGATAAGACCGATCTCACCAACTCTAATTAATTTAATTGACCGATTGTTACATTGGAACTGACTATTCGCATTTGCTATTCGATAGAATTGATCAATCACGGTTGATACTTCGATCAACTTCGAATAACTTTCATTAACGATTGGTCCATTGGAATTGACCAATCGCATTTGTCATTTCACTTAACGACAGATGCGATTGGCCAATTCCAAAGGACTAATAGTCGAATAAAGTTAATCAGAATTGATCAAAGTGGCCTTTAAGTTCGTATCAGACTATTGACTCTGTAAGAGCCGATCCGATTGCCGATTAATAATGGACCAATTACAATAAGATTGCTACAATGTGATTGGTCCATTATCGGAATTGAAAGTTGGATCGGCTTGCAGAGTCGGTAGTTTGATACCGGCTTTATACAGGATCTACAATAGCGATCGCAAAATCTTAAAAATATAAAAAAATTAACCAATCAGTAGTAAACTTATCCATAAGACGAGTTTCAGCTGGTTGAAATTCACCTTATTGCGAGGTTATGGATAAGTTTACTGTTATTTCCATTTCTGTTAGATTACGTAATCTAAAGCAGTATCCTGATTGGCTCATCAGTTTAAGTTTACATCTTATTCATACTGTTACGGAATTTTGTGTGCGGCAACCCTTAGGCCCAGTCTCACAATTCCGATTAAATTAATCGGTCAATTAAATTTCAGCAGGGTTGGGTAGTGTTAAGTTAAAAAGATAAAAATTAAATTAAAAAGTTAAAAAATTAATTAATTTTAACTTAACTTAGTTACATTTTAGACTTAACTTTTTAATTTAAAATTAACAAATTGGACTACTATGGCTCAATAAATTTAAATTAAAGGAAGTACGTAAGAAGAGTTACGAGTCAATGAAACAATATTCAATATACGTTTATTGTAACAATGCAAATGTTTCGACCTCCATATCGAGTCATCCTCAGTGTTGTTAATTTATTATATAAACCACCAATTAATTAAATAAACAGGCCGTTAGATATATATTTAAATTTGTGTAACATGTTCCTTTTTTGTTTACTTGATTCTTGTGCAACAAATTATATTCTTGTTATATGAATTGAAAAATGAATATAGATAGATAACACACTCTGTTAATCTAATAATTAATATAACAGTTATTGATTGGTGAATAATTGAAAATTTTATTTACTTTAAATATCTAAGTTATATATCAAATAATTAAAAATTCTGATAAATAATTATATAAGATAAAGAAAGTGCATATCTATCTAAAGTGTGATATATATGAGTCCAGTAGTTAAAACGCAACTATTTTTTTATAATAAGTAACACAGTCAATATAGCAATATGCGATATTTTAAACATTGCTTATAAGTAGAGTTAGACGTTATTATATGTGTTACTAATGAACTTTCAATCTTAAATGACAATAAGGTACTGTACCATGTATCCTGTTTGATAGGAATAGACTAGGAAGATGGGAATAGAAGTAAGAGGGAGATAGGAAATGGGAAACAAAGAGAAACTATGAAAGAGAAAGAGACTGTAGAATGTTTAAATAAGAATCCGATACAGATTCCGTTTCATTTTTCTATTTAAACTTATTTTTTGTTTTTTTATATGGATCATCTCGGAAATCAGTCTTTTATTATCTTCTTATAATAAAAGACTGATTTCCGAGATGATTTATTGTAAGAAGGCTCTTTGTCTAAAATTTTAGACAAAGAGCCAGCCTTTTTACAATAAAAGATTTCCGAGATGATCCATATAAAGAGACAAAAAATAAATTTAAACGGACAAAATAAGACAGAGTCTCTACTTGAATTCTTATTTAAACATTTTACAGTCTCTTTCTCTTCATAATTTCTCTTTATTTGTTTTCCATCTCCTTCTCTCTCTTACTTCTATTCCCACCTTCCTAGTCCTACCAAATAGGATACATGGTACAGATCTTATTGTTATTTAAGTTTGAAAGTTCATTAGTGACATGTATAACTGCTTATAAGTAATGTTTCACTTAAAATCGCATATTGCTATTTATATATTGCTTTGACTGTGTTACTTATTGTAAAAAACAGTTGCATTTTAATCACTGGACTCATATATATTACACTTTAGGTAGATATGCACTTTCTTTATCTTATATAATTATTTATTAGCATTTTTAATTATTTGATATAACTTATTATTTAAAGTGAATAGAATTTTCAATTATTCACCAATCAATAACTAATTGTTATATTATTAATTATTAGATTAACGGAGTGTGTTGTCTATTTATATTCATTTTTCAATTCATATAAGAATATAATTTGTTGCACAAGGATCAAGTAAATATTAGGTGTTGGAATTAATTCGTAGCGTTTTACAAGTGATGGGAAGTACTTTCATTAATGTATTTTTTAATGCTCATGTGAAATAAATAACATTCTTTCATTAAAAACGCTACGAATTAATTCCAACACCTAATAACACAAAGAAGGAACATGTTACACAAATTTCTAAATATGTATCCAACGGCCTGTTTACTTAATTATTGACGGTTTAATAATTTAACAACACTGAGGGATTCCGTACAATAGAAGGAAAAGAGAACAGAAGATACTTACAAAGAACAGAAAATAACAATTTCAACCTATCAGAAACTGTGTATTCCACAATACATGATTTCTGATAGGTTGAAATTTTTATTCTCTGTTCTCTGTTCCCTGTTCCTTTTATTGTGCAGAACTCTTTAGGATGACTCAATATAGAGGTCAAAACGTTTGCATTGTTACAATAAACGTATATTGAACATTGCTTCATTGGCTCGTAGCCCTTTTTAAATACTTTCTTTAATTTTTAATTTAATTTAATTATATTTTATCAGTAACTATTAACTTTTAATTTGATTTTTTTGAAGTTAATCCTTAGATACAATGCGAGAGGTTAATGAATATATAATTTAGTAATTTTATATTGTATAATCATTACTTATGAACAAAAAATAACAGATTTTTTAATAAATAAACTGTAAGAAAGGAAAAATACGAAAAATTATGTAAAATAGACAAATTTTTTTTTTTTAGTTGTTCATTTGAACTAAATTTAACTTAAGTAAATTAAATTTAGGTAAGTGGCAAGATTATATCCGATCACATGCGCGAATTACCAGATTTACCTCACAAGTAAAATTTATCAAAAGGTGGAACAATCGGCTTTTAGTTAAAAAAAAAAAGTTAACTTATCAACCTTGAATTTCAGTATTGCCAATTACAAGAAAATTATAACGTAATTATCTGACAGCTGTGAAGAATGATGTGATAATAACAGCACGAATTCTTATTAGTCGCAAATTTCTTCAATCACGAAAAAGTTATATACACGTGAGTACTCGATGCCCCGCTAGAAAAGGATATTTTCAAATCTTGACAATACTGAAATTTAATCGATCGAGTTGGTGAGACCGGATCTACGGTCCACTTGATACTACGAATGCTTCGAAACATTAGATGCGTTCAGCGAATTCAACAGTTAAGTGAGCGCTATTGATATATTCTCTCAGATCTAAAATACTGATTGGATGATCTAAAAGAATACACCAATAACAGCGAGCGCTCACTCAACTGTTGAGTTCACTGAACGCAGCCAATGCTTCTTAAAATATAACGCAGTTATATTTTATTGGGTGCATTCAGTATGACGATCACTCACTGAGCGCTTAGTGAACTTTGATATCTGATTGGTCTATTTTTAGATTTAACGGAATATGTCAATTAGGTGCAAGAGTTCACTGAGCGCTCAGTGAGCAGTCGTACTGAATGCATCCATTGGCTGCATTCAGCGGACTCAAACAGTTGAGTCTGCTAAATGCAGTCATTTTTTGATTGGTCAATTAGTAAAATTCTTTTCTCCTATTGGTCAATCAAAAGTTTCGATGCATTTGTAGTATCAAGTGGACCGTTTGAAAATAAGCGTCGAGTATCAACATGAAAAGGGATCTGTTCTTTTTGGCTGTTTTTGACTGAACTTTTGCACCAGTTCATTTTTCTTCTTTTTTTCTTCAATAAGAAAAAAGAAAGATGAACTGTGTCAAAGTTCAGCCAAAAAGAACAAGCTTTTAGTGTCATCATGAAAAAACACCTTAATGATGCTTTATTCTTCTTGCATTGTAAAGGGGCCTGAAGTGTCTGAAGTGTGACCAACTTCATGGCGCGATAAATTGAAAAACTCAGAGCAACGCATGTTGGTGAAACGGACTGCAGAGCGCGGAGCGCTTGGGGTTGCTATCTGTAGTTATTGAAAAGTGTTTAGCAGCTTTTAGACAATATATTATGAAAGCAATGTCCCATCATTACGTAGTGACGGCACATAAACCAACGGCTGTCACTGCCTGCGTGACCGGTAAGTGATTAAATTCTTGAATTCGCACGGCGAAAGCTGTATCACTGTATAATCGCTATGTACTTTTCCAAGGTAATTTCACTTCACCTACGGATTTGAATCTGATATTAGCTAAAAATGTACGTTTGGAGATATATCTCGTGACACCGGAGGGTCTACGGCCTTTGAAGGAAGTCGGGATCTATGGCAAGATAAGCGTCATAAAATTCTTCAGACCACCAGTAAGGTTATCTCCATGATAAAGTCTCTTTCCAACAGTTTCGAGAAAGCCATGTTTATACGTGTATGACTGGCTATGTTTACTTTTTGCTAATAAATTACAAAGAAAAGTATTATTTTATATGTATATTATATATACATACATATACACACACAATGTCCTTGATGAAAATAAAAATCCAAGCATAAATTAGATGTAATGGAAGAGTAACAGAAGAATGAACTTGAATGAAAATTGGAATAATGACATATAAAGGAAGCATTTATGCTTCTTTTACATTTTAATGTTTCAATTTTTGCTTCCTAGAAGTTTCGTTTATGCTTTTATTACTCTCCATTATATTTGACTTATGCTTTGATTTTTATTTTTATCGGTCTAGTAATGTGCGTGAATTATTTTTTATATATATACTTGTGTGTGTATGTATCAATTTGTATATTTTAATACATTACAATATATGGATGTTTTTCAGCAAGAACACAGTGTAACACAGTAAATTATTTCATCCTTGTTTAATATCGGTAAATAACAAGAATATAATTATTCATTGCGTTATACTATGTCCTTATTGGAAAATGCATTGTATATATAATACTTCATAAATAAGTATTTTGTTAAGAGAAATCATTGCTAAAGTGTCGTTAGTAAAGATATGAAAATTTGTATAAATATTACGTGGGGAGAGAGCTGAGATATATTAAGGATTATATAATATTAAATATAGATTTAACTGAGATTAAATTGCACAGTAAAACTTATCAAATTTTTATTTTTTGATAGCATGAGAAAAAAGATCTTCTATTTCTGTTAACAACACGTTATAATGCCATGATCTTGGAATGTATCGGTGAAGGAGAGGATATAGAAATTATAACGAAAGCTCATGGAAATGTAGCGGATCGTATCGGAAAGGCGTCCGAGACTGGAATTAAAGCTGTTATTGATCCAAAAGCACGAGTAATCGGTCTTAGATTATACGATGGCCTCTTTAAAATTATACCTTTGGATAAAGATAATCCGGAATTGAAAGCATCTTCAATCCGTATGGATGAACAGCAAGTACAAGATGTCAATTTTCTTCACGGATGTGCTAATCCTACCTTAATTCTCATTCATCAAGATATCAATGGTAGACATGTAAAAACACATGAGATTAACTTGAGAGATAAAGAATTTGCCAAGATACCATGGAGGCAGGATAATGTAGAGCGAGAGGCTATGATGGTTATTCCTGTACCTTCTCCTATTTGTGGAGCAATTATAATAGGACAGGAAAGTATTCTGTATCACGATGGTACTACATATGTTGCAGTGGTGCCACCAATTATAAAGCAGAGTACTATCACTTGCTATGCCAAGGTAGATAATCAGGGACTGAGGTATTTATTAGGGGATATGGCTGGTCATTTATTTATGTTATTTTTGGAACAAGAAAAGAAGCCTGATGGATCGCAAGTGGTGAAAGACTTGAAAGTTGAGCTGTTAGGGGAAATCAGTATACCAGAATGTATAACTTATTTGGACAATGGAGTAATATATGTTGGTAGTCGTTTAGGTGATTCTCAATTGATCAAATTAATTACAAAGGCAGATGAAAATGGATCCTATTGTGTACCTATGGAGACATTTACTAATTTGGCACCTATTGTCGATATGGCTGTAGTAGACTTGGAGAGACAAGGCCAAGGGCAGATGGTTACATGTTCGGGTGCCTTTAAAGAAGGTTCTCTTAGGATTATTAGGAACGGCATAGGCATACAAGAACATGCGAGTATGGATCTACCAGGAATTAAAGGTATGTGGGCTTTAAAGGTCGGAGGTTCACATTTCGATAACACGTTGGTATTATCATTCGTTGGGCAGACTAGGATCTTAACTTTAAATGGCGAAGAAGTCGAAGAAACAGATATCCCAGGTTTTGTTGCGGATGAACAAACGTTCCATACGGGTAATGTTACCGATGATTTATTTATCCAAATAACTTCGACCTCTGTTAGACTAATCTCGCACGAGAATAAAATAGTCGTCTCTGAGTGGGAACCACAAAACAAAAGGACTATCAGTGTGGTAGCTTGTAATGGCACCCAAGTCCTTTGTGCAACAGGAAATGATCTGTTCTATATCGAGATCATATGCAATCAGATTGTATCCAAAGGATTCGTTACCTTGCAACATGAAGTGGCATGCCTGGACATCTCTCCCTTGGATGGCGTCAATGAGGCCAAGATTGTTGCTGTTGGACTTTGGACAGATATATCTGTTCGAATCTTAACTCTGCCAAATCTAGAGGAGATCAATAAGGAGCTTCTTGGGGGCGAGATTATACCCAGGTCCATTTTAATGACCTGTTTCGAGGGTAATACATACTTACTTTGCGCTCTAGGCGATGGCAGCATGTACTATTTTATTCTACATCGACAAAGCGGTATGCTCTCGGATAAAAAGAAGGTTACCTTAGGCACTCAACCTACTGTTCTCAGGACTTTCCGATCACTCTCCACAACAAATGTATTTGCGTGCTCGGATAGGCCCACTGTTATTTATTCTTCAAATCACAAGCTTGTTTTCAGCAATGTCAATCTCAAAGAAGTGAATCACATGTGCTCCCTGAATGCAGAATCTTATCCTGATAGTCTTGCATTGGCAACTGACAGCACCGTTACTATTGGTACAATCGACGAAATCCAAAAACTGCACATAAGAACGGTTCCGCTTGGGGAATCTCCACGAAGAATCGCTTATCAAGAAAGTTCGCAAACCTTTGGCGTGATTACCATGCGCGTCGATGTACAGGAGAGTAGCGGTGTGAGCATCGTCAGGCATTCCGCATCTACCCAGGCAGCATCTACATCCAGTAGCAGCCACGTTGTCTCGCACAACAAACCCAGTGGACACACGGCCAGTGAGATTGGTCAAGAGATTGAGGTTCACAATCTTCTCATTATTGATCAGCATACATTCGAGGTTTTGCATGCACACACGCTAATGGCCACTGAATATGCGCTATCGTTGATCTCAACAAAACTGGGTGAGGATCCGACTTCTTATTTCGTGGTTGGGACCGCGTTTATAAATCCCGATGAGACTGAGCCCAAGATGGGCAGGATACTGTTGTATCATTGGAGCGAGGGCAAATTCACGCAGGTTGCGGAAAAGGAGATCAAGGGTTCGTGCTATTCCTTGGTTGAATTTAATGGAAAACTCTTGGCGAGCATCAACAGTACTGTGAGATTGTTTGAATGGACTGCGGAAAAGGAGCTCAGATTGGAATGCAGTCATTTTAATAATATCATAGCATTATATTTGAAAACCAAAGGTGACTTTGTCCTTGTGGGAGATCTGATGAGATCCCTAACATTGCTTCAGTATAAGACTATGGAGGGCAGCTTTGAGGAAATAGCTAGAGACTACAATCCTAATTGGATGACTTCTATCGAGATATTAGATGATGATACTTTTCTGGGCGCTGAAAATTGCTTTAATCTCTTTGTATGTCAAAAGGACAGGTATGTTTGCAATAACATTATAGATTTGTGTGTATGTTTTGATTTGGAAATATAGTTTGCTCGAAATGAGTTTTGTTGTCAGCTCTTATACTTTTACGTTGGCAATCTTTAATTTTCTTTTTCATCAATGTCTCTTTTAAAAACCGAAATATATATACGATAAAAATCTATCAATTATGAGTCGATCACTTTTAAATAGAGCCACGCGTCATCCCTATTGGTATGATTTTAATAAGGTAATTTTAAATCACAATTGTTCTTTCTCTCTAGCGCCGCAACGTCCGAAGATGAAAGACAACAGATGCAAGAAATAGGCCAATTTCATCTGGGTGATATGGTCAATGTTTTTCGGCATGGTTCGTTGGTGATGCAAAATTTGGGAGAATCAAGTACGCCGACTCTAGGTTGTGTGTTATTCGGCACTGTAAGCGGTGCGATCGGTTTGGTGACGCAAATACCAGTTACATTTTATGAATTCCTGCGTAATATGGAAGACAGATTAAACAGCGTGATAAAAAGCGTGGGCAAGATAGAACACAACTTCTGGAGAAGTTTTAATACAGAATTGAAGATTGAGCAATGTGAAGGATTTATAGATGGCGACTTAATAGAAAGTTTCCTCGATTTGAATCACGATAAAATGGCAGAAGTCGCAATGGGTCTTATGGTAATTCAATCATGCATTCTCTTATTGGGAATAATGACCTCAAGTGATTTTTACATCGACAAAGAGAAAATGGAGTCAGTTATAGTATTTTACTAATAAATAATTTAATTATTTTTAGTTTTTTATTAACAAATATATATTTATTATCTACTTATTAAAAGTAAATCTATATATTAAATATAATAATCTTAAATACTAATATAAATCGTAGAACAATCAATAATATATAATATATAATTAATGATAGTGACTTTTAATTGGGATGTAAAAATCACTCTAGGTAATCGTTTATGCAAAAAAAAACTAAGTAAACTATTCCCGAATTAATGATATATGACTTATGTATATGAGTATACTGAATTAATTTTCCTAAATCTTTTAATGCGCTATTTTTTCGTAGATCGACGATGGCAGCGGCATGAAGAAAGAGGCGACGGTAGACGATCTTGTAAAAATAGTGGAAGATCTTACAAGGATACATTAAATGTCGTATAAGTAAACAATATTCTAAATTTATTGAATGTATCTATAAGAATATTAGAAGATATACATAGAAAAGATTTTCAATCGATGATTTAAGCGGGAGCGAATGTTTATACGGTTACTTTTGTTATCGCCGATGCATGAAAAGAACGACATAAATTTTCTCTTATCTTCTGGCCCCTTTTTTCTATGTATAAAATTATCTTTTTTTAGCACTTGTAACAATTGCGTGAGAATTTATTTTGACAGTCAGCATTTGTCAATGCGCGTCAACATCCGTTGCAGTATTTATTTTTAGAATTGATCGTATAACATAGAAGTAATATACGTTTAACATTCGTTAATGAATTATTTTCAAAGAATGCTCGAAGATTCTTGTAGAGTAATATCTTTGTATCTTTGTAAGATCGAGTGTAAATAAAATAAATGCATTTTAAGGTAACGTTCTCTCTCGTCATGCGACAATTTATTAGCCTATTTATTAGCCTTAAGCGTAGCTCGCAGCGTTTCCGGATCAAATAGCCAGCTGCGTAAACTCTCTATCCCCTGACCCGTCATACCACTGGTTTCCAGCACGGTGATCTTCTGTGTCACCTCCTTTTGTAGACGCGCATATTGTAACATCAACAAAGCTTCGTTTCTCATCTGACGATACGAAACATCCATCTTGTTCAAGATGAGTGCTACTTTCACATTCCGTAATCTCGGTTCCACGAGAAAAGAGTAAAGTAGTACACCTGCAGCACTTATTTGACAAAGATTACTGGTATCCACTACGTAGATGATTTTATGAATCTGATAACGACAAAAAAAATGCAATACTTTAAGTATATCATATGTTTATTAAGATGCGATTTTGTTTTTTTTTGTTTTACATAATATAGTACCTTATCAAAATAATGCTTCCAGATCGGTGCCATATTACCGCCAATTTCTTTAATCACCATATCGAATTCACCAGTATCATTTTTTACAGTATATATATTTATTCCATTGGTAGGCACAGTATGAGTCGCGTCGTCGATTTCGTCTCCTTGGAGATTTTTCATTAAAAGAGTTTTGCCTGATTTGAATGGTCCAAGGCAGAGACACATTTTCTCTTGTATTTAAAGTTCTATTTTAAATACAAATTATTGTTAACTTTATGTTGTTATTTTATGTATATCCTTTTGATAAACATTAAAATAGAATAATTACACCTACCAACTAGCGTTGACTTATAAGTCTTTTTTTTCGGCAATTTTAATTTTTGAATTATTGAGTCAGTTCATTTCGAGTATATGTTAACTTTATGTTAATACGCGTTTATGAATTCGTCGTCCAATTAAAAGATGTTTGCAATTCTCTGAAACTTACAATAGGGACAATAGACTAATATTGATTTAACAGATTCGTTGCCAGAACGTCATATCTCTACCAATGAATTAAGATGTGTTGCAAAACTTGTTTAAAGATAATTAAAAATGTTTCAATTACGATACTCTATTCAAATTTTCTATCTAAACTGTCAAAAAGTCAAACATAGTAAAATTTCTAATCAAGAGACACTATATCTCGAATGTTAAGTCAATCGTTCTATTTATTAACTATATATAATATATAATATATATTTTTAAATTCAGATATTTCTATTTTATGATTGCAGTAATCAATATTACAATCAAATACCTCAATTGAAGATACAATTCTTATCATATGTGTGTGTGTATATATATATATATACACACACACACACACATCCACGCATATATATATATATATGTATATATATATATATGTATACCACTTTTCTAAATATAAAAAATATATAACAATTACTCTTACGATTTTATGCTTTTATTGCAAGAGTTTTAACAAAATTAAAAATTTGCTTTTTCTATGACAATTATCTAAAAAAGAAAAAAAATCTATAAAATTTCTCTATATTATTCTATTTAAGAACTTTACACAAAAGAATTGATAATGTCATCACACCATTTAAATATTGGCAGTAATTTCCTAACATTATGCATTCATTAGTTTTATAGACAAATAACACATATGATTGTTATAATTCTGTATCACTCGTTTGCTACAATAACGACATAAAATTGTAATTTTTTAATTGCTTATAAAAAAAAAGAAAACAAACTTAAAAAAAGTATTTTTATTCTTCTACAATCAATTATTACATCAAAATTGCATTTTAAAATTAATATTACAAAATTTTAATGATTCAAAATATTGAAATTCATTTTCTTAACTTCATTTCTGGAACTGTTTTTTCATCGTATTATAGCAAATGAGCAATATAATAAATATTGTGTACAAATTTATATACAATGAGAATTACATATGCACTCTTTGGTAAAAAAAAAGTATAAAATGTATAAGTATAAACAAAAATGATTCCAACATTTAGAACTTTTTTTTTGTTAAAGAGTGTCTAATAATAAATACAGTAATTGTATGTGTAGAATAATGAATTAAAAATATTATAGCCTATCATATAAGTTTAAAATATAGTAAATATAATGTTCTCTTTTTATATAAATATGAACATAAACACACACATTATTCATTCATTAATTAATTTTATATTGATTTTCTAATTAGATTATAAATGTTTGTTACATATTTTGTTTGGTACAATTTCTTATTTACATTTGCTAATGTCTAATGTAATAAAATAGAAGTTAAAGGATGGCAGAGTGTTTGTTTCCATTAAAAACACATGACAAAATGTTGAATGAAATATGACATTCTCATCAATATAAACAAAATCTTATAAGGACATAGCCTTCTAGGAACAGAGCAACAAATCTTCGCAAAACAACAAACAAGATCATTTTTTTTTAACAAAAAAAAAAACTTATATAAATCGTCGTGAATGCCTATGTATTTTGTATGCATTCTTAACTACATGTATTTTTTTGCAACAGCCCATTAAAACATTGACATGTGTTAACACAAAATTTATTTTAAACGCGTGTATTAAAATGTCATATTTTCAAATGATTACAAAGTTAAGAAATCTTTCCAAATCTTTAAGTGTGTACAAAGCATACATAAAATAATTTCCATTATTGCATTATTTAAATCTAATTCTTTACAAGTCTGTACACTTTACATATTATAGATATGTAATCTTTTATATAGTTGATAACGAATAATTTTGGCGCCAATACTTTTTCACTATAAATAGCTTTTACATACTGTCATATAGTACTGTAATAACTATAAATAATTATTTTATTTAGCATCTTGTGCTTTATCTAGCATGTACTTATCAAATATATGATATAAATAAAAGCGATTCACGGGAAATGTAATGATAATATAATACTATTTATAGTGAAAAAGTTAGAAAATATGTGGATGTATATTATTAAGTCGTAACTTCAGTGTCACAAGTTTCTCGCTCTACATATTTATATAATATTATGATCAATTGTGAGTTGTTAACTGATCACTTAATTAATTATTTAAAGTAGAGAATTCCTGAGCATGCTACGACATTGTTCAAAGTAAGGCACGCACTTGAGTTGGCATTTGCCACATATGCAAACGCTTGTCTTTACTTCCCGCTATAATCTGAAAGATAATGAAATTGAAAAATTTCATCAGTATTTAGCATCAATGTCTTGATTTACATGTTTAATTAAAAACTTATATAAAAATAGAGAAAATAATTATTGATACTTAATAAAAAATATTCAAAGATAATACAAAAATATAAGGAAAGTTATCAAAAAATTATTTAAAAAATATAAATTTGCACATTGAATACGTACCTTATTATTTACAACTTCTACACTCAATAACATATTCCCCGGACCGCGTATGCTATGTATTAATTTGTGATTCTGTAAAGAGATTTATATTGAATTGAATATATATAACGTAAATATGTTGTAATGAACTGATTATAAACTGACGATTTAAAATATAAGAATGCAACACTTACATTTATGTCAAAAACATAAATATTACCGTCGTAACAGCCCGCAAAGAGTAATTGCTTATAAAGCCGCATACATACAATACCAACACCAGCCTCGTATTGAGTTACTTGTTCACCCGTCTGTAATTATATTTAAAAAATGATGATACAATTCAATTTCTATTTGAAAGAATTCAGAAAAATGCTATTGTCACTTGCCGTGAAATCGAAAACGTTTATAGATGTGCTGCTTGTACCACAATAGATCAAATTATCATGTCGCAATAAACTATAAACAGTAGAATTATTCTGACCACTAATCATACGAAGAAGCAAACCGGTCAATGCATCGCGTATATTTATCGGTTGATTTCGAGATGCTATAATGAGAATTCTTCTCGGGCCTTCGTTCGTCGCTTTAAGCGCAAGTACAGATTTCTCCGAGAACGGAATACTGTCTTCTTTAATAGCACCAGCCTGCAAACAAGTTTACATTCGTATGTATAAATATTTAACATATAAATATTAACTATATATTATATACAATTTTTTTTTCATATATAGATAAAATTCTTTTTTTCTTTCTTTCTTTTATGTAATGTAAATTACTATATCTAAATGTTCAGAAATATATAGAAGAGAATGTGGTTTAAAAAAAATAACTCACCTCGATATAGAAACGCGAGACATGTCCAGATTTTGTTCCAATAAAGATCATACCCCATGCTTGATCCATGCACTGAATCGGACTCTTTGTTTGCGCCGGATTTCCTACTAACGCGCCAGTCTGCAAAGAAGTAGTGTTTTATTAGTTTTTTTTTCCAATCAAATTGTTTAATATTTAAACTACTAAAGCTTACCATTATTCTGTAACAACGCAATGTGCCATCTAAGGAACCAGAATACATAAGATTTTTCTCAACTCCTGCGTCATCCGACTTGTAGATATACAGACACGTAACCGCAGATTTGTGACCTTTATATATATTCAATATTCCATTAGACTTTTGACTATATCTATATATTTTGCCGTCTTCGCTTGCTGCTAGGAAAGAATTCTCAAAAATCTAAAATAAAAAAAAAAAGATTATATTTATAGAAATATCTATAAATCTATCTTGTATAAAAAATAATCATTTATTAAATTGATACCTTTAGATCCAAAATAGGACCTTTATGGACCGTGTATTGCATTCTCGCAGATTCATCCTCGTTGCTCTCTACTGTATGTGAAACAGGTTCCTGAACAAGATCCTTCTCGCTACTTTCCGTGGTTGATTTCTCTTCTAAGATTTCAATCTCGGATTTTTCTTTATCACAGGATTTGATTGGGTCAAACAAACTTTTACTCGAAGCTGCAGTAGGAATTATTGCCGCATTGTGATTGCATGTGATGTGCTGCATACACGACGAATCACTCGGTGCGGAAGGATTGATGACAATTATTCCAAGTCTGCCCAGAACTTTGGGATTAATATACTTATAAAGAATAGATTTACAGTCGATCAATCTCACTTTGCAGTGTTTCATTTGCCAATCTGTGCGCTGTTTCCTCTTCTTCGTCCTGTTCTTCAAAATTGCAGATTCTATAATCGCATCGAGATGACTAGCTTGATTTTCAATCTTCGTTTCAGATTCAGTACTAACTTTCCGGGTATTTTGCACTTTCTGTGAAACACGATTCTTCCTGATATTATTTACGACTTTTTCATCACGCTTTGTCCACGTTGGGGATTTGCTTCTGCTTCGCACTGTTAAATCATTCTCGTGAAAAACGCTCGTCTCTCGTGAAGAAGGTCCGCTGCTGTTTGAATTAGTGTCGGTTTCATTCATCTTACTAGACTTGTTCTCATTGGAGTTTCTGGTACTTCTTCGGATCGGTGTTGAAGTGTCGTGTTTGCGACGAAACTTTTTGCTCATATCTTTGCCCTTTGCTTTATTGGACGAGAAGATAGAAGTCGACGTGTGTTCCAAACCGGAGATTTGTTCAACGAACACTTCATCTTCTGATCTTTCATTCATTAGATCAACTGGAACGGAATTGTCTTGATCATTATTCAGGATTTTCTCAAATGTGCTGGATTTATTTTCAGGATTATTTTTCTCTTCTTCTTTGACGGCTTTAGTGGTATTCTCGACGTTTTGACAATCTTGTGTCACAGCAATCGTGTCATTCGAAAACTCGGATTCAATGTCTGGTTTTTTCTGTTTCGTATCCGTTTTTTCCAAGACATTTGAGTCACGCTCTGCATCTATTATTGATATCTTGTCGTTAGATTCAACACTGTTATTAGATCGCTCGTTCTCAGTAATATCGGAGTTCGCAGTGACCAATTGCGGCACAGGTGTATTACTTGCGCTATCGATCGTCTCTTCCTTTTCATTTGCGTTTACTATACGTTTATCTTTCGCTTCATCTTTTTCATCCTTCTTGTGTTTCTCCACGATCGAATTATCAGCTTGCGAGGTACTTTGTGAATTTTCATTCTTCTCTTCCAATTTCTCGGTGTGAGGCGAAAATGTGTTTGTTGTAGAATCCTTATCTTTCTCTTCTAATCTTTCAGTGTGAGCCGAAGGTGCGTTTGTTGTAGAGTCCTTATCCTTTTCTTCAAATTTCTTAGTGAGAGCCGAAAATGCGTTTGTTGTAGAATCCTTATCGTTCTCTTCCAATCTGTCAGTGTGAGCCGAAAATGCGTTTGTTGTATAATTCTTAGCCTTCTCTTCCAATCTCTCAGTTTGAGCCGAAAATGCGTTTGTTGTAGAATCGACCAAATCAGTAGCTATGACTTCCGTTCTGTCTTCCGTATCTTTATTTTTCTGCAACAATCCCAGGCTGAAATCATCTTTTATTAAAGTTTTGAGCACGGATACTTTAATATCAAAGTTACGCGAAGCAACATCATTGGAATTCTTCACACGGTCACGTTCGCAATCTGAGGAATGACTTTCCGCTTGAGTTTCTTCAGGAGTAATGCTACTGTCAGGCTCCACGTTACGTTCACTGTAGAAAAGAACTTTGTCCTGACTCACGGCTTTAAAAACATGATTCGATCCATCAGGTACATCATTACTGTCTTGCTGCAATGCAACCTCTTCTGTATTTTCTTTTTCTCGACAAGGCCAATCCGAATTGGCGTTCGCTTCAGCGTCAACAAGAATTTGATGCTTATCGGACTGCAATATTGGAGAGACGTTGGACGTTGGTGGAATATCATCAGAAGCTCGCGCTTCTGATTGAGGTTCAAAAAGATTTTCTTCTTTGTTCTCCGCTACAGTGTTTATCGTCTCATTTATGTTCTTCAAGATGTCTGATTCAACGAGATTTTCTTTCCTCTGACTGAGCGTGTCGAGCAAGTCTCGTTTTTGTTGCAGCTTCTTGATATATAACTGATCCAGAGGCAAATTCTCTTCCTCACCTGTTAGGTTGTTAACCGTCCTCAAGATATTGTCCAGCTGCTCCTTCTTTTTCTTTTGTACGATCGATTTCATCTTTTGCGACATAGCTAACTCTTTCTTAAGCGTCTCGTTTAACAAAACCAGACCCGATGCTTTCTTATGTATCTCCGACGCGGTATTTTGCACCAGAGAATCCCATGTGCTATCGTCAGTATATATAGACAAGGATTCCGGAGTACTGTGCACGTGCTTATTCGACGGCTGAGAATTTACCTTTGCCACTTCGCTCGGTGGCGAAATATCATCTGACCTATCAGTATCAAAATGTTTTGCACGTTCGATCTCGCCTTCGGTAAAATCTCGACATTCTGAACGCTCATCCGCACTTTTATCCGTTGTACTTTTATCTGAATCGATCGAGCGTTTCGAACTAATATCAGCTTCCTTGTCAGTCTTTTTTCTAACGGTTTTGTCCTTTCGTGCTTTATTATTTTTTACGGCGTTCGATTTCTGAAAATTTTCAGATGTGTCAATAATATCATTTTCTATTTTTTTACTTACGAAAGTCGAAATCTGCTCCTTTGTCACTTTGTTAAGATTCTCTTCTTCCTCATATTTTCCTTCTTTCTCCTGTCTGACTGTCTGTTCTAATCGTGGCTTCTTTTTCCATCTAATCACCGGTGTTTTCGACCTAGGCGTGTAATTCGTATTCTCATTATCTTGCGAGGACAAAGTTCTCTTTCTGCCCTTAATCAGCTTCGACGACTTCGATGGAGACACGTGTCTGTCTTGTTTAGCATAATTTATTTCACTATTCTGCGACGTTGACGGTATCTCAGATTGATCGGGAACAGTATTGTTTTCTGCCGTTCTTAACACTACACTATCATTTATCATAGATTTTTCACTCGACGGAACATTACTTCGTAATAATTCGTGCAACTTTAGTTTCTCCGTCACTAGCTTGTGAATCTCGAGATCAATTTCCAACATTCTAGCCAAAACAGCTTCCTTCGTGCTACCAACAATTTTTCCAGATCGTTTCATTTTCTTAAGTCTCTTCACCAAACTGTTCTTCCTCAGCGTTTCTTTAGATCGATACTTCATTTGCCGTTTATCTTTTAACCTATATAAAACTGAATCATTACGTTTTTTCCGATCTTCGTAATCTTTCTCTCTCATCCTCACGGAAATTTCTTGGCTCCTCTTTCCTTCATGAACTTTCTCCTTTATTTTCTCAGAATTTTCCTGACTCCTCTTTTCCAACAGTTTATCCAATTCTTTCATCTTTAACAATTCGACAACCGGTTCACGTTGTATATTACTGTGAAGACGTTTCTCGACGTTAGTCGGAGATACTATGGATTTATCGTGGTTAGCATTAACACCATCATCTTTACGGACCGATTCAACTGATTCACCACCACGTGTGCCATTGTGCGCCGGTATTTTGTTTACGTTTAAGCTAACCTGCGCAGTCATATTGTTGTGAGCATTTTGCGCGGCAGTCGTATTGTTATCAATTTCTGGCGTGCTCGGTTTTCTATTGTTTTGTTCCTCCACACGCCAAGTCGGCGTTTGGTAATTTATATCAGTTTCGTTCTGCTGTGTTTTATCTAATATTTCAAGTGTTACTTCTTTAGTTGCCGTCGGTACATTACTTAAAGATTTTAAAAAGAGATTCGCGGCCTCTTTCAAGGCAGCTTTCGTCGGAACGTTTAAAGTCCTCGGTGAACCGGTCGGCGAACACTCCATCGGTGATGGTCCCGCGAGCAAATTGTTTTCCGTTGACGAAATGTGCTTCATGTCGAATTTACCCTCCGATTTCGATATCTCGCTGCGCGATAAATCTGCGCATGACGTAACTATCGTCGTTTCCGGAATCACCGCGGGCATAATATCGAATTCTGGGCTTTGTTGTTGATCAACAGAGAAATGCACGCATTCGTCATCCTTGGTGTCGAACGTAGCAGTGCTTTGCAAACGATCATCCAAATAGAATATGTCGTTATCTAAATGCTCGTCGGAATCAAAGCCCGGCAATTTGTCGCAGGATGCTTTCTCTGCGGTTATATTAGTTTCTAAATAGATATGATTATCGAGATGTTCCGCGCAATCTCTTTGACAATCCGGCAATCTCAATGCGTCATCCGAGATCGTTGCCTCTAACGCATCAGATAAACTGGGATCGATTGTAGTTTTCAGCTTACTTATCAAATCCTTCGATCGAACTTCGTTCTGAATTTCTTCCTCGTTATCTAATAACATTGATTCTTTAATCACTAATCCCGCGCAAGACGTGTATCCTTCCTTGCTTATAGTCAACTGTCTGTCCGTCTCGTTACCTCTACCGATGTTAATATCGTTGACCTCATTGTGTAACATGGTCGTGACTATCTCGCTTGAGGATTTTCTTACATGCCCTTCTCTGTTTTCATCTGTCGTCAAATCGGATTTATCGCTCTTCTCATTCGTCACGCATTCTTTATCTGAAGAAAGTAAATTGTCACTAAAAGCGATATTAAAATTCTCGTTGGCGTTAATATTCGTATCGTTAGTGTAATCAGTACCAGGTTCTAGCGTTTCGTAATCCTGTCGCCCTTCGATCTTCATATCCTTGCAATTGGCACTTGTCGTCACATAATTCACGTCGAATAAGTTAGGCTGCTCAAAGTCCATCATAGTTTCCTGAAGAAAGCCTTTAAACGGACTACCTACGCTGTCAGAAGAAATAACGTTGTTTTCTATGCTTTGCCGTTCCTGAGAGTTTTCGTTCGAAGTTGATGACGACTCAGCGGTCTTCTTACCTGGAGAATTGTCCTTATTCGCGCTCGCAGATTTATTTGTAGCGTCAAGGATATTTAATTTCATATCGTTTTCCTTAGTGCTGCTAGTTTCGATATTTACTAACAAATTTTTTTTACTTTGTTTATCGATACTATCTACTCGAGATACCGCATCCAATTCGGAAATGCTGCCATCACGATTAATTGTGCTCTCCGTTAGATCTCGATCTGATTTTTTTATTTGACTTTCGTCCGTATTATTCAATGAAAGTTTTATGTTTTTGATTGTATCAGATTGTTGAATCTCAGTTGAGATATCCTTGTTTATTTTTTCTATGCTATTTGAGATTTTACTTTCAGGGACTTTCAGGGCAATTTTAGAAGCTGTCGATATATCGGGTTCAGGAGTGGTATTACGAATTTTTTTATGGCCTTTTTTATCCGCAATCTTAACACTTGTTGTATTCTTTGCACGCTTTATACTATGAGTTTCATCTCGCGTCGTCTTAGAAGAATATTCGCGTGTATTAGTGCTTTCAACGTTACTTGTAACTTTTTCAGCGTTTCCTCGTTCATGAACTTCATTCAAAGAACGTTCTTTCTTAATAATATTATGCGATAATTCGTTACCATCGTTATCAGTGTTGCCAGAGGAAATTGACGTTTTTACATTGCTAGTATTTACCTTATTTTGAGAACTTATCGATTGTATTCCTTTAATTTTTATTTTGTTCATATCATTAATATTATTGATCTTTTTTTCTTTCTCTTCTGTGCTTGTTGTCTTTTCCAAAGGAAAATATATTTTTGTTGAAACTAAATTATCAGATTTTGATGGTGTCGTAGACTTCTTTTTTGCTTTTTGTTCTTTTGCCATTTCTTTCTTCAGCTTCAACTCTTTACTACCTTCCGATCGAATATTTTTAAATCGTTTAGGATCAGACGCAACTTTGCTTTGTAATGTCTTATCTGTTGCAGTGTTCTTAACTTCCGAGCATTTCTTTGCTTTAGACGTTACAATTTTAGATGTCGTTACAACGTTGGGCAATACATTGACACTGCTAGTAGCAAGCGATTTTTCTTTATCTTTTGATTTAATCTGATTACTTTTTTGAACGACATTATCATTATTGACGGTACGATTTGAATTTTCTTCAGTACGTTTCGGTGCTAATCGTGGATCTTGAATGGAGCTGCTGGATGTAGATGTTAATGTAAATTTATTTACCGCAATTTCTGGCTCTATGCTTTTCGGTGTAATTAAATTTTGTGTTGATGTCGTAGGATTTTCTGCAGGCTTCTTCGATTCCAATTTCTCATTCATACGACGTTGTACGGTGCGCTCGTAGTACGTCTTTATGTTGATCTTTTTACTGCCACCTTGCTTTGGACTCGCAGTACTCGTAGACGAGACACTTGATACCAAGGATGCTGACGTAGCAGCCGTTGATGCCTTTGACGTATCGTTATCAGTAGCTGAGATTTTAGCTACTGATTTACTGTCTTGTATTTTGACAGACGATTCGGTAAGAATACATGCTGTTGCGTCCGATTGTTGCAATATCGCATTTTCATTAATTTCGCTGCTACATGCTGATACATGTGCAATACTGCTTTGCTCTATTACATTGTCATTTGTCGACAAAACAGTCTTATCTTGACTGCAGCTAGCGTCAGCTGTTTCACAAGTTTTATTTAAATCTTCTGTACATTCCGAGAAACTCGCCGGATTAGATGCATTCCAATTTTCTGGTATGCAAGTAAATGCATTCAAGGGAACTTTGTTATCATTCATATCGGATGTTTCTGGCATCTGCTTCAGCTGCGCTTTAGTTTTTAGTTGCGTAGGGGAACCTATCGGCAATCTCTCTTCAGCATGTAGTTGCGTGGTATTAATAGATGTCAGCGGAATTTCTTGGGCTAGAGGAGATTCCACTCTATTCTGCGATGTGGAGAAGAAATGTGCTGTCTTATTTTCCATAGTCATGAAATGATTCGAAGCATTTACAAATTCAGCGTCTCTGGTATTCTCTTCTTGACTAATGTCTAGTTCCTCTTTAACAATAACTTCTTGTACAACCTGATTTTCTATGACTTCCTTCTTAATTTCCTTTTCCGTCAGCAATCTATCAGTCGTTTCATTATCATCATTGTCTTTTTCTGAGGAGGAATCAGAGGAGCTCGTCATTTCCTTGTTTTGTCTCTTTTTTTTCTTATAACGTGCTTTTCTCTGCTTTCGGCTCTTGGAGCTTCTATAAGTCTTCCGCGATTTTCTCGATTTTCGCTCTCGTTCAATCTCGGCATTTACCTCGTCTCTTATCGCTTCGTTCAATGACATTTGTTTGGCTACCTTCTCATTTTCTTTTATCGCTCTCAATAACTTTGTAACATTTGTATTATCACTACTATTACTGCTGCTACTGCTACTAGTGCTGCTGCTACTACTGTCACTGTCCTGATTGATATCATATTCTAAATATTCTGTAGTATGTTTTCTATCGTCACTATGCCGTCTAGAATTTTTGTGCTTTTCTTTTTCTAAACTTCTGTGTCTTGTATTTAATTGTTGTTTTGAAGATTCAGACGAATAACGACGTCGTGGATAAACTTTTCTACCGCGTCCTCTACTTAATAAACCGCGTCCTCTCTTGGTAACAACAATCCTTTTTGGACTATCTATACTATTGGAAGGAATACAGACTGTCAAATCTGTTTGCATTCCATATCTTGCTTCCCATTCTTCTTTGGTAAGATTTCTATATGCATGTGGATCTTCTCGTTCCTTCCTTTTCCATCTATCGCACTTTTCGTCCCAGTGCGGGCTATTCTCCAGTCTGTGTGTTCTGTCATCTTCCATGAATGCTTCTTTCTCCATGCTCCTCGAAATCGCGCCAACATTGAATTTCTTTGCACTTTGTTGCCCCATACTGCAACGCTTACGTTCTTTTACTGCCGCAGGTGTTTGAATTTTCTTCGTTACTTCTGAAAATATATCATCCAAATCATGTTGTAGAGTCAACAAGCTATTATTAACATTAGAAACGTTAGTTACAATAGGATTACAAGTGTCATCTTTTAAATTAAGATCATTATTTATAGTACTATGTGCCGGTACATTTTTGTTAGATCCCGTTTTTATCGCATGACCTTTGCTTTTTACACATTCCTGACTAACATCATTCAACATTGTTGTTTTATTCGTGCATTCTGGGATTTGGGTTATTACGGGATTGAACGTACGATTTGTATCTTCCAAATGACCATATTGACTGCTCGAAGCTGCTGCAGATTCGGCATGAATGTCTGGTTGCACATCCAATTGTAGTACTTCATTCAAATGATGTATAAATTCTGTAGGTAGATCCGTAATGGACACGATAGCGTCGGTGTCCAACATCGCATTTAACTGCTTCATAAATTCCTGTTGATCATATAGTTTCATCTTTTCGTCCTGTGCGTGTCTCATCTCCAACGATAATGTAGGCTTTTTTTCTTTGACTAGACGCTTCATTATAATATCGAACTTTCGAAGACTAGTATTATTCACCATATTGTAGATATCGTTTTTACTCATCTTTAAGAATCGACTAATGATCCTGTTTTTCCACGAAGCATCCATTTTAGAATTCTCGTTCTTTTCTACACGACTCCTCGAATTTGGCACGTTGACTTTCGGAAGTGAAACGTTAGAATGTTGAGATTTTTCTGTATGGACATCTTTTTGTGGTTTTTTATGATGTAATATAATATTTTGATTTGCAATCTCGGATGATATTGCATTCTCAGAATTTTCTTTTTTCTTCAAATTCTTCTCTTCTTTTTTATGTTTTAATAATGTATTTTCTAAATTCTTTTTAGTTATCGAAGATGTTTTTGCTGCAGGTGATTTTTCCGGTTCTATAGAAGATGTTTTTTCTGATTCTATGGAAGGTGTTTTTGCTGCGGATGGTTTTTCCGGTTCTATCGAAGGTATTTTTGTTGCAGGTGTTTTTTCTGGTTCTATGGAATGTGTCATTCCATTTTTTTTCTCATTATTTTCTTTCCATGATGACTTGGTACTTACTACTTTCGCTTTATTATTCAAATTAAACACTACTTTAGGACGCTCTAATTCATTCATTAACGCGACAGCATCCTTAGATTTCGCATTTGCATCTTGTGTCGTTTCTTCCGATGATGGATAGTCTGCTGCATTTTGTTCCTCAGGTATTTTTTTCTTGCTACTCGTGTCACTTTCTTTTACCTTTTTTTGCTTATTGGTTTTAGTTTTTGGCTTTCCTGGAGGCAGTGCTATAGACTCTACATCGCTAGCAGGATCAATTGAAGTACTGCTTTTGGAAAGAGATTTGTAACTTTTGGAACTTGATTTAGATTCTTCATCTGTCTTTCCTGTTATACTTGTCATTTCTTTTGCAAATCTCATAGCTTCCTGCATGTCGTTCAAACCATCATCTTTGTTTATGCTGCAATGCAAGTCAGAGGACGAAGAGAGCTCTGGTAAAGAAGATGAAGACACACAAGTATTAAGAGGCGCTGCATGTACTTGAGGCAATGACGGAACGTGTGTATTGACAACAGGATTGCTGGGCAGCATAGGAAACATTGGAGAAAAATTTACTGAATCGATATGAGATGGCATAAAAACATTACTTTGATTGACTATTTCTAATGGTAATTGTTGAGGCATAAATCCTCCATGTGTATTTAAGCCCGTGTGAACTTCCATATTATTATAGACGGCAGGTATTGGATTTTGAGCATTACTCCATGGAGGATTTGCGTCTTCATGAGGCATTTTTGTCCCGAGTAAACATTTCATATTTGGTGGTGGTTCAGTGGGATCGAATAATGGTAAATCAGGAATTGAATATGGAGGTAAAATACACGATTGATCTTGTTTTAGTAATATTGGCGGTGGAGTAGTAGGATCAAAATCAACGGGCAACTCCTGCTCTGTATGTGGAGACAGTTTTGGTGGACCACTCTGAAAAGAATTTTCCTTCATTCTTGGCAATTGATTATCTAATGTGACATTACTTACTGGTATATCAATTAATGGTGTTTGTGTCAATGTACAATTACTGCTATTTGAATTTTCTGCGTGAACATGAGAATTTAAAGCACTTTCTTGAACTTGTAAATTTTCAAAAAGTTCCTCTTTCTCTTGCGATACGTCCTGCAAAATGTCCTGATCCGTTGAATCAATTGGAAATGATACATCAGCTTGTAAATTTAGTGTTTCAGACTCATCTGGTTCTTTCGTAATATCTGTGGGATATATTTCGATTCCTTGTGAAATATCCTGTTGTTGATCTTCTTGCTCTTGCGAAATATTAATCAGTGGTGTATCATGGTACTGAAAGTCTGATTCTAATAATTCATTTTCAATAATGTTATCTGTATGTAAATCTGGTTGTTCTAAATTCTGAGAATTATCAACTGGCTCTTGAAGCTCCCAGTCCACTCCTTGTCCATTCTCAATCCATTCCTTGTCCACTTCCATGTATTGGTTATCATCTGGTACATTTTCCAGATTTGTCATTTGATCGTTAGGTATCATTAAATGAGTTTCATCTTTGTTCTCGTCTAATATCATTACGTCGTTATCTGTATTATTAATAATATCTGTATTATTAATAATATCTATATTATTAGTAATATCAAATTCATTTGTAATATACTGTGTATTATCAGGATTTATTTTTCCAATGTCCTTTAGATCATTGTACGTCAAATTGATCTCAGATGATTTGTATCCTACTACAGGGATACGTCTCTGGGTATTATCCTCTGTATTGTCCTCAATAACGTTAGATGGTACATCTTCAGTCCAAATATCTGAGATGTCATCGGTGTTAAAAGAAGAGAGTTTCTGCTTCAATCGATCCGCTGTTTCAATTATTTTCTGTTGCCGTTCCTCTTCTGAGCCAAGCAAAGGAAGTTGTGGTACAGTTTCAATTGTATTGGTCTCCTGCATAATCGGCTCTTCCGGCAACACAGGAGTCTCCTCAAAACTCGGAGGTACGGGCAATCTATTAGGGGCGGGGAATCGAACGTCATAATTACAGAATCTTCTTCGCCTACCGTCTGCTCTAAAGGGCGGGCTGCCACGTAACGGCATATGGGGCTGAAAAAACATATTGTTCGGCTGCCAGGGCGCACCGAACTGCGCCGGATGTCCTGGCCTCGGTAAAGGTGCTGCATGTCGAAAGGGCGGACGTGGAAATCGGGGCCTACCGAAGCGACGCGCGGCACGTGTACCCTGCGGGTAGCCCCTTCCTCGGCCAAAATTGCTGTAACTCATTCCACTCTTTAGCCTAACACCTCAATACAATTGCAACAAGAGTTCGCGTAAATACAACAACCTAGCACCACACAATCTTTGGTAGTTTAACATGCCGTAGCAACGAGCATCTCTTCATCAGGATGCACATTTATTGCACTAAGCGTTGACGATTCTTGCCTCTCAAGTTCCACAATTCGTCTCTTCTGCAAGCTTGCGCACTCGGAATGTCAAAGATCATCGTGTCTCTACATATCTTCACGTCTCGTGCGTATTTACCCTAGACGACGATGTCGCTCTCGGACATTTCACCTAACCTCTCACGCTGCAAGGACCCACCACCTCCGACCGCTCCCCGACGAAGTTGTCGACTGCAAAGAAACACGTGCGATTAGATCCTGAAGAGTAAACATTGGGGATGATGACAGCGTTCACCGGCGCGTTTCGTGCATCGCTATATGACGCGACGAGCAAACCTGCAGAACTCACGCGTTCGCGTCAAACAATCAGATGTTTCGCGCTCCTTGAGTTGCGTGAGTTGCGTCTCCAATCCTTATCTTTCTCTCTCTCTTTCTCTCTCTCTCTCTCTCTCTCTCTCTCTTTCTCTACCGTTCCCTCTCCTTCGCGAGCTCCCTGCGACGGTGTTATTTCCGTCGCGTGGCGACGTCGCGGAGAATCCCTTCCTTTCGGATGGATACCTTCCTCGACGCCGTGGACTATGAACGGTCGATGATCTGACTCTCCTTGTCGTTCAGACGAAACATGTAGGAACGCGTCAACCGATCGTTCACGGTACCACTGACGTACGTAACGATGAGACACCCGTCGTCGTACTGCGCGTACACAATGTACACATGCGCGCCGATATCGCGGTCAACTTGCTGATAGGTTCGCCACGCGATTTCATTACGCATGCATGCGCGGGGGTGACAAGAGGAGAGACGGTGGGGGAAGGAAGGTAGAAGAAAAAATTAAACGATTACCTTTAATCTAATGTCCGATCGGTTCCTCCGCGCACACGCCTCGTGCAATCATGTAAATCGGTCGAGACAACACGACGCCCGACGACTTTGACGTTATCCAATCGGTGTACCGAGGCTTAATTCATGTCCTTGTGTCCCTCGTGTCCATGCCTGCTGCTCAGCTGCTGTACTGAGCATGAGAGGCACCAAGTGCATTTGCGTGGAGCGTTACTATTACGTTCTATGCGCGGGCGCTGTCTAAACTGTCTTATCTATGGGAGAAAAAAGAAGATAGGTATTTTGTTATATTATTTATGTGTTCCCTTCTTTTCTCCTCGCGTTGTAAACGCGAAGCCTTATAAATGTGCGCATATACATTCAATTTTCTTCAGTCCAAGTCAGCTGTTTTTCTTTTAAATTCGCCTATTCCCTCTTCGCCCCTCCGCTCAGCCGATTGCACTATGACTGTACCACACGCACCGGTCTTTTGCCACTCGCGGGCATCGTGGCTCGCTCCTCGCATTTGTCTCATAACACGTGACCGCAAGTGGAACGAGAGAGCGAGAGAGCGAATGGGACAGGTGAAGTCTTTTAAAGGACTCCGCATTAAATTAGATGGAAAATTGGGTGTTCCGGTGACACGAGTTGCTTTTCACACTCTGTAAAACTTTTAGAATGAATTGTCACTCGGAAGAGAGAAATCTCATTCTTAAAGATTGAGAAGTGAGCTGCTTTTTTTCCAGTATGTTGCCTCAATTTTCATTCTTTAAAGTGAGATTCTGCTCCAAAGAATTTAGAGATCATATAATGTAGCTTATAATGCGGACAAAAAGATGTAGATGTTTGGTCCAATAATGGATAGTTTTCAAATAGCAATAGTATATCAAAGATTTTACATCAAAAACTGTCCATTATTGCATTGTGTCCATGACATGTTTATCACATGAGCTACATTATGTGAAAACCAATTCATCTTACCTTGACCCAATTTTTCACATAATTATATTGGGTTACGATAAAACGAATTGATTTTCACGTACATATAATATAGCCTGCAATGTGAACAAAAAGTATCATAAACACTGTTCAATAATGAGTTTTCCATACAGGATGATTTATTTTAATCTTAATAGGAAAATATTTAAAAATATTTAAAAATATACAATTTTACTAAAACAGATTCCAAAAAAACATTGTATGGCATAAAGGATGATGTATAATGATAACGTTCCCTTTTATATCATACAACTTTAATTTAGAATGTTTTTTTGGTAAAATTGCATATTTTCGAAATATTTGTCTAAAATTAATTTGTAAGATTAAAATGAGTCATCTCTATAATATATATAATTAGTGCGAGGTCCTTTGAATGGAGTAAAGCACAAGAGAGAAAGAGGAGAGAATTGAGAGAAAACTAAATAAAGATAATGCGCGCGGGATCTCGGTGATTTTAAAATAGAAGTAATTCTACGCGACTGTAACTCTCGCTACGAAGAGCCTGTTGCAAGAAAATCACGTAATACGAGTATGATTAATTGAGATTTGCGGATGACTGATCGCAGTCCGATAAACGAAATGTCGCAATAATTTAATTGACCTTAATCCAATGATTTCAGAGATTGACAAAATTATGCTTATATATTATATTTATTCATACTTAGGCGTTTGCAGTGTATTGATCGAGCTTGACAATACAATATAGATACAATTTTATCAGTTCGGGTAAATCGCTTAAATTTTTTAAGGTCATTCTGATAGATTCCTGCAGATAAACAACGTTAACAACAATAACATAAACATTGATGGAAGAATGAATAATTTCTCGCTGTAATTCATCACAATTTTATTGTGCAGTAAAATGTACATTCCGTTACGAAGGTGTGTACAATTAATATAATAGCAGAGATATCTTTGGACAACAAATTTTTATGTGTGACAGAAGAATAACATCTCTTGAACACGTTCGAACGCTGTACAGATATCGGAACAATGACTGCTGATTGCTGTACTGCATAAAATTTTTGAAGTTTGAAAAGTTGATAAGAGTAATGGAATTTGTGCTGAGAAAATTATATATTGTTTTGTATTAAAAATTAATTCCGTTTATAATTGAATGTATAGAACTTAAATTTCATGAGTTTCACTTCTTTCATATTGAAATTATACGAAATGTTGAATAAGGTACACAATTTTTTTTTAACAAACTGAGCTGAAGTTATTATACAATACATTAATTATATAGAAAGATAATCGAATAAATACATATTTTATTTATTAGCTTTGCAACTTTCTGTAGAAAACAATAAATATATATTAGTATATATATATATCGATTCTCTTTCTCTCTTTCATTTTATATTAATATAGAATCGCTATATATTGTAAGATATTATATATACACACATATATATATATATATATACACACATATATATAATATTTTACTTATATCTTATTTCTTTTAATTCTTGGAAATAAGTGCTTTTTTGTAAATCTGGAGAAATGCTATAAGATAACTATATGTTATTCCGCGTAAATATTAATATATGTAAATACATTTGCAATATCTTTACATAAAGAGATATACGTAAAACTTTATCCTTATACAAAAACGACTCGGTATGATTAAGAAGTTCAGATATTCTGTTTTTAGTATTGTTTTTAGGCTTATGTATTGAATATTTTTCCTTTTTAGAAAAAAAGAAAAATTATTCGTAACACCTCGGCGAAAGACTTGTTCATATTTTTTTAATTACCTTTCTTATGTATTCATTAATCTGTCGCTCTGCCAATTAAACGCGCAACTTAATTAGATATTTTGATAAAATTTTAAGATTAAGAATAATTTTTTCTTTTAAACAGTTAAATAATAGTACGATAATGATGCGATATTAATGAAAATATATATATATATATATATATATATATACATACATATATATACTATGTGTATATATTCAATTAATATCATTAATAATGTAGTGACATAACGTGATATATATTCAGAATAATCTTAAATGACTTCGGAACCATTTTATATGCTTAACAATTTATATACAATACATATACATACACACACAGAGCTTTCCTGATCTATCTTATTATAAATTAGTGGAAAAATAATGCTGCTTTGGCCATGATCTGCGCACCAGTAATTATCAACTACATCTTCGTTGCTAATACCTACATTTTTGAATGTGTTTCATGGTAGTCTTCAAAATAGTCAAAAAATTGTAATTATACACAGAGTTTATCATCGCGAAGTGTATACCTCTAGAAAAATCTCATCTCGAATAATGCATCGATCGTTACCACAATATAATCCTTTATTAGTTTGCCATTCATTAATAGTAATAGATAACATTAATACTTTGATTATTATCACTGTATGAGAATAATTTATATAAAGCAAGTAGCTATTATTTAATAAATGGAATAAGTTTCTAACTTCCATTTTTTTTATATCTTGATTTTTGCCAAATATGTGGTAATTATTTGGCTTTGCCCATTATAAGAAATATTTAATTTATTCATTATAAAATATTAAACATCTTCGATTTTAATACAGAAATTAAGTGATTCGGCGATTGCGTTTGCGATCTCTTCACGTTATATCGAATAAAATGAAAGAAATTCTATGCTGAAGGATCCATTATAAAGTGTATAAAAGTAGATGCGTTAATCGAATTATATTCAAATGGAATGGCTCGGTAATTCATACACATTCACATATATGCATATATATGCATACATACGAATTATATTATAATGTATAAGTTAAGAACAGGATGATATACGCATGGAATGTGTAACTTAAATGGTTTTCTGAAAATGGCTATTTATCACTTTGTTGAAATTGTAATAAACATTGTTTTACCTCAAATCAAGCTAATGGAATTATCAAATTCACATCAGCTTCATATTTGGAATATGATTTTAATGTATAAGCTGATGTACAAGCGTTATCGGGAATAACATCGTAAATCCTCTCGTATTTATCTTGCTAATTAATAATAAAATAGTTATATCATATTCTATGTATACTGTATGACAAATAAGAAATTACAAAGGCCATATAGCAGTACCGCAGAGCATTCTGACAATGTTAGTATTTCTATGCTACATTTAATATGTTTCAAGAAATTTTAGTCCAGAATGATTATTCTAGCTATTCGAAATACTACGATAAATTAATCTTAAGAAAGTGCTGTACAATGTAAATAGCTGTCTTTCGACGTCAATAAGTCTATGAGAAGTATATCTAATTATATACCTCTATAATTTAATAAATTTATTATATATTTATACTTTCCAATAAATTAATATTCACGTTGCAACAAATAAACAACGATCTGTACATTCAATATAAAAATTAAACCTAAGGACGGAAAACAGAAAACGCTAATCAGATATTCAATTCTCACTGTGAATAAAGTATATCGATTGGCAAAAGTATCAAGTTGCCACAGGCATTGTTGTTAATTTTCACGCTATGCGCGAAATACTAACAGTGGAATACTCTATCGTATAATCATTCGTTATTCTATTTTTTATCCGAATAGTTCCTTTAGTAAAGTACAATGCTCGATGAGCCCAGTTAATTGTGCAGAGCATTTTTCTGAATACAAATAAAAAAACCTTTTATTTATATCTCGGACTGTCTGGCGGGGTCGGTTGCGTGTTAGTCTTCTGCTTTGGTCCAGTTTTAAAGGACATCTTTTTTACGGGTCTCGGTGAAATTCCGTGAAGCGCAGGACTCTCGGGAGTATCACTACTAAACCATACTCTGCTTCCGTCAGAAACTGGAAACAAAAATCAGAATTAATAAAATCTCTCTAATCGTAACTTTGTAGATTATCAATCAAAAAGTAACATAAAAAATTTTAGCAAGAAAATAGCTCATGTGAAAAAGGCAGATTGTTAAAAAAAAAAGTAAGCGTGCAGTTTGAATAAAAAGAGTATCGATGGAAACAGAATATTTTTTTATTCCATATTTTACGTATATATATTGCATATATGAATGCGTTCCGTTTTCACACTATAAACATTAATTCATCCTTGTTATTTATCAAATATTAAAAGCTGTAATCACACTATAGATTGCTGGCTATAGTTGCCGATTATCGGTTCTATTTTAACCACGATGCAGCGAATACGGAATAGCTGCAATATAATTGGCTAAAATAGAACCATCAATCGCCAACATAGATTGATTACTTTAATAAATAAGGACAAATAATACTTATAGGCGCTATAAGCGCAAAACGGAACGCACCTGTTTTCCTGCAAAGCAATATTTAAAAATTATAAAAAATAAAATTATTAAAAATATTTAAAAAACATGAAGTACACATAAAAATAAGAAAAAATAATATTTCAGACATGCTATGTTTATAATGTTACTTATAGATTAGAAAGATTACCTCTGAATATATTTTGCAAGACTGCCAAACAAAAAGTTAATTAAAAGACATAGAAAAGTTAAAGAAAAAATTGATTAATATTCTTGATTTTACAATATTCGGCAGATTAAATCTTGCAATTATATATATTGTTATTAGACACACAGGTATATAACAATTAGATTAGAAATAAGAATTAGAGAATATTTACTTTGAAATATTTATCTGCAGCATGTTGCACGAACGTTACTGTCTATGAAATTGTGACCAAACGATCATAAAGTACATATGTATGTATGTGTATGTGTGTGTGTGTGTGTGTGTGTGTGTATACAAACTTTTTGACACCGTTTATATATAGATAGAATTAAACTGATTGTGAATCAAAAAATCCTCTCTTCATCATTTTACAATTTTCGCAATTTATGAAATATTGATTTCTAAAGGTTGCTGAATAAGCGCGTATTCGCCCAACCACATCAATGCATGACCATCTGCGCTCATTGTCCCTATCTGTCGCTAGATATATGTAAATTTGTTTACTACTAGCGGCAATAGTTACGCACGGCGACAAAAAAAAAAACAACCCATGCGCTTAGCAACCATGATCAAAGACGTAGAGAATAAACTGCGCGATTCGATATTTAAGTAGTATTCAAAAAAATGATCGGTAATAATGAGAGAGAGGGACCGTGGAAGACAGCCAATCTTCTTCTCATTGTTCTTCTCTCTCATTACATCGTTGAATGGAAATAGATTAGCCGTCTTTTAGGGTTCTTCTTTCTTATTTTTATTGATCATTTTGACACACGGATCGCGCAGTCCATTCTCTATTGTCATCGCAACAACGATCACTGAATGTGCATTTGGTTGTATGATCTGTTAGATTATGTCTATTTGGCGATTTTTATAAATTGATATCTCGTTAACTATTGTAAAAATTGTAAAATAGTACACGACTTTTCGACTCAGTTTAATCCGTTCTACACATGAGCATTTTGTCAAAACTTACCAGACATCTTGTATGCATACACACACACACACACACACACACACACACACACACACACACACACACACGCGCGCGCGCGCGCGCGCGCGCACTTACAGATATAGATAGAGGTATAGGATACAATATCAGATAAATGTTGGAAGAACAGCACGAAAATAATAAAAAACTACTACCTTGTTCGGTGGTGTTACAAGGTGGGTGGGGGTTAGTGGACTGAATTAGTCACCTCTATTCGCACGATTGTCACTGCTCGCCGTCGAACTGCTGCGCAAACCGGAGCGTCCCTGGTGCGAATCTATAAGTGCTGCTGCGAGGTTTGACGATGCTGTGGATTGCACGCTTGTTGTAGATCCTGATAGTGTGATATCAATAGCAATAATAAACTTCTATAAACGATAAATATTGTAGTGATACGCGAAATACTCTCTCTGAAGAGAGACATTTATTTCTGCACATGTGTAAAAAGATGAAAAAAATTAAATATTATATTACAAAATATATGTATGATATTGTTTTTATTTAATTGAGAATTATGTACCAGAGACAGACGAAGCTGCGCTAAACGGACTTGGCGGTTGCACTGGTGAATAAACATTGGCCGTAAACTCTTCGAATGTTGTAGCTTCCTTGTGATTTCTCATAACGGTATCGATGGATCGCGCTCTCTCCTCATAACTAAAATTTTATTTGAATGTTATTCGATTCGATGATTTCCTAATATTGCAGTTTATAAACAGATTACTTACTAATGTTGATATAACGTAAGCGTAGACCTCTTCGCTTTACTCGCAGCTAACGCGGTTGTCCTCACTAAACCCGGTAATACCTTATCCTCCACAATACACTCATCAAATAATGGACCGAAAAATGGAATCTCCGATTTACGCGAAATCTGTATTCGATACAGCTTATTTTTCAATGGATAAATGACAATGAGAACGTCGCAGAATTCTGTGGGTATGATGTCTCTGCGATAATCTCGCCAATGTTCCGACCAGACTATGTGGATTTCATCATTGCCAAGGTGCCGTGTCTGAAATCAAATATCACGTAAATATCTTGAGATAAACGCGTTGCAGAAAGCTATACTAAAATACCTTTTGCAGCAAACTCTCAGGACTATCCGATGGCATCCTTGTAGCAACATGGAAGAGAATTTCAGTGAAAGATGTAGCATAGTATGGTGCGGTGACACCAGATGCCTTTCCGGGTACCAAGCCGCCAAGAAAACCGGTGTGCGATTCCAGCTCAACTTCCCAAGCGAGTCTCGCGATAAAACTCTCATACTCCTTACTGGCAGTGACGTTGCTTAGTATGGAGTTCTTGTCTTCCTGGCCTTGGCTAACGTAAATCACCGCTATTTTGTGTGTCTCCCGAGACCGTTGGCCATCGAGATTACGAAGTTCACGTAAGAGTTTCTCGTTTTTCGCTAACAAATGCAATTTCTTACGCAGCTCCCAGCCAGATAAACCGAGGTGCGAAAACAGGAGGCGGCAGTGATGAAATGGCGCCGGAGGCGGGCGACATGACGGTGGACTGATTGCTGTTGCGCTCATACTAAAATTAAGATTTATTATAATCAAAAATACAATGTCAAATTGCAAATTATCATCAACTGCAAATCAATAGAATATATTTAGAAAACGATAGACACGCAACCTGATGTGTTGATTCCAATTATTCATGTGTTCTTGCTCTGCGTTTCTCTGATTCAAAATCGTCGCAATAGTCTCGCTCTCGAGATAATGTCCCTGAGGTGGATTAGCGGGGGCATTGAGAGCGACTTCTGGATTGGTTAAAACCTCCGGGCTTGTATGTCCTATATATTGAAGAAGCTAAAAACATACAGCTCTTTAGCAATTTACTATTTTGTTATTGAAGATTACGATGTCAATATAACTTTCAATTTCACTCACATCGTCCAAGTTATCCATGTCGCTTGCAGCATTCGCAAAAGTCGGTAATATGTGGGGCTCGCGATGCCGTATTGTGTGTCTGGGTGTACAGTTGTGAGGTGTGATGACACTATTCAAATCTTCTGTATGTAATTTCACGTTCCAATCAACTGAAATAAATCACAGAGATTTATCACGTCACGATTCATCTTCTTTCATTAAAAAAGCTAATTATGTCAAAAAAAGTAACATAAATGAATTATTACCAGGTTTTGTAAACGGTAACGGCAGATCGTCATCAATGAAAGGTTGGCTATACAAGATCGAACTGTCCCAAGAAGCTTTTCCGGCGAGATCACGCAACAAAACTCTGACCAGAGAAGGAGCTGTAGTCAAACCAGCTGTGACGCCTCCGCCAGGTGCATCCAATGCCGCTAATTCTACAAGTGACATTATGATCGAATTAGATAGCATCAACAGCTGTATATTAGGTGCTTGAAAAACGGCGGAGGATAGCTCGTCTCCGTCGATTCCAGGAACGTCGTCCAACTCAACAACCAGTGATGAGAGACGCGCGGCTCCGATACCCATCGGAAAATGTCCCAGATGATTAATTAAATGCATCAATACCTGTGTCGATTGAATATTCACATAAATTATACATATTTATATACGTGTAACGGATTAGCTTACCATTTTTGCTGCCAATTGTACCGACTGAATATTTCCTTTGCGGGGTGATTTTGTAGAGGACTCATCAATTAAGTTATCTAATATAATATTAGGATCAAAATCATCATCGTCATCCTCGTTATTTTTAGCGGTTTTCGAAAATTCTTTTCCAACTTTATTTTGCACTATGTTGTTTAAAACCTACATAATAAAATTAAATGCTATAGAAATCGACAAGATAAAACGTCATATATAAAATATAAGAAAATATGATACTGACTGTAAATAAAGTCATCAAGAGAGGTTTTCCTTGAAACACCTGTAGTAATACTGTTGGTCCTAAATGCATGGCCCATTCGCCTAAGCAAAATAGCATCGACACCGTTAAAGGTCCGCGTCTTTCACGCGTTGTCATTCGTCCAAGTGTATCCGATAAGATCTGGATATTGGAAAATTAAAATTATCATTATATTCTTCTGTACAATCCTTAAATCAAAAGACTCTGGACTAATTATGTAGGAAATTGAATTTTGGTAAAATAAGTTCATTTATTCCATATTATAAGCTACAACATCCATGAAAACGAACTTTCATCGGAATCCAATTTCCCATAATTAATTAGGGTAGGCTTCATAGTAATTAGTGCGAGATTCTTTCACAATCATACCTGTATTATCTTAGATGGCACATTAGGATACAATTCTAGTAGTACATCAGCCTTATCGCAAAGAAGTAACAAAGAATCACACGCAACCTGTGCAACAGTAGCGTGAGAAGCCTGAAAACAAAAAATTGATATAATCATTAAGTATTGATTAACTTCCGATAAGTAAAGATTAATTTTTGCATATTTGAACTATTAACATCTAGTTAGTAACATATAAAGAATTTGTTCATTAGTAAGTATATAGAATATCAGATAAAAAAAGAAATTGCAGACTGAAACAGTTTATTTTTGGGCACATATATAGCAGTAGGCCATGCAAATCAATGAGATCCTCGTAAGACACGCAGGTATCAGTCCAAAATTGTGAACGTCACATGACGGTCGACACAGCTACATTGATGCAGAAAAAAAAGAAAGAAAACTACCTGATCTATTAGAGGAAAACAGAAACCAGCTCTGCGACGTTCTGCTCCTTGCATCCGCTGTCAACGACACTCAATGAAAGAGATTCGCTTTTATCTTAATATTATTGTAACACACCTGATTTACTTAACTTACATGTTGTTAAATGGATCTCTCTTTCTCTTAAAAAAAAATATATTCACGGATGGCAACGGTGCATTTCACGCGATATGTACCGTTTAATTTAGGTTAATACTCCAAATGCAAACTATCAAGCAACTATAACTCGTAGAGAATAATTTTTTCATGCATTCTATATTCTAAAAAAATCTACAAATTTAAAATCTATGCCATTCTTAAAATATGTAGCCATTCTCGTATAATTGTCTTTCAAAGATATTTAATAGAGATTTATAATTTAATATAAAAAAATTTTCAACTTACTCTAAGTGCAAGTAGAAGAACTGTGACAGCTTCCGGAATTCTCGGATGTTGTGTTTTATAGGATAGTTCTTTATATACAAACATTGCAATACTTGATAGAGCCAAGCATCTCGCAATACCAGTGGGTTCTCGTCGACAACTCCGCAGAAGTATTGTTACAATGTGCTCCTGAAAATATGAAATTTAAAATAAATATGAAATAACAAACATCAATTTGAGACTATTAATTGTGATATTAAATTATATGCAATAGTAGTATTACTTTTGCTTCTGGACACGTCATAGTTACAATATCAGGCCCATTTGGTTGTAACATGGGTAATTTGATCGTTGCAACAGGTAAGGATAATAACGAACCAATAATAGAAACAGCTTCCGTCCTTGGTGCCTGAGAAAAAATAATATAAATAATATAATATTGCATGCACTGAGATAAATATTACATTACTTAATTTACAGAGAAAAATAAGATACCTCGACATCTTGACTGCTAAGTATTACATTTGCAGCGTGTATGTAGTCCAAAGTCAGAAGACTCGATCCAGGTAGATTCAAACTAAATAATCTGGGTCCTGTATATTTCACAAGTACATGCAGTACTTTACTATCATTACTAGCAATTCCATTGTGAACGGCGCGATAGAAGAGCGTAAGATGCTGTTTTGGTAAACTAATGTCCAGTGGTTGTACTGTTAAAAGACATATAAGACGATATGCGGCTAATTTGCCAATTTCGTATTGATCAGGAAGCTGGATCGCCTGCAAAGAATATATGGATAAGTACCAAAAAACTTAATATTTTTACATTATATCATTCATTTGCTACTACTTTTAAATATGTTTTTTTCTTTATGATCCTGTTTTTTGTAATTAAACAATGACAATTTTTTACAAATTATGTAGCAAATAGTGATATGTATATATACCTTGAAACACCAAGGTGCGATGACTGTCAGAGGTGGAATTAACTCTGGTGCTGGAGGTGTAGCTTGATTATCTCCGGATACTCCTTGATTCAAACGTATCTAAACGTATATAAATCAACGGAATAGCATAAGAGTCAAGACACACATATACACACATGTTTTATTTTTAATTAAATTAAATTAATTTAATTTTGAAGTTTTAATAATTCTTACCTTAATTAACGTTTGTGTAAGTTGCACAAGATAATCCATAACTTGACCGTGCAAAACGGGATCTTGAATATTATTAACATCTCCTAATGCTGAGAGCATACGTCGCCATAAAACGACAGCCACATCTGGCAACCATCCACGGACCCCTCCACCTGCCATAACTGATCTTCTCTCAGATGCGTCATTTGTGTCTATAGTACAATAAAACAGTTGCTAAATATACGCTAATCTATCAATTTAAGATATAAAATTTAAAATCAAATACATATTATTGAACAATATAATCCATTGCGTTATTTATGAATTATGAAAGTGCCATATATAGTTAAGCTCTTTATATCTTATGATGCTGTGCAATAAGAAAAATTGTTACAAGCTTAACATATGACTTAATTCAATGATAAATCTTTCATAACCCCAAAAGCGGAAAACCATCTGAAAAGCATAGGTTTAATTGAAGAAATATTTTTATTCAATATTATTCGGATTCTTCTCCATTATATTAAATGCTCGAGCAATCATCAAAGCATCACGTATTGTTAATAAAAGGACATTATTCGACTAAGAAACGTTGTAAAATGGTTATTAATGTAGGACGGATGTAACAATTTTTTAGAGATATCAAAATGTTCACACATCAAGTCTATGAATATGTAGCCTTTCGCACAATAAAATACATTGTATAGATTACACAATGACAGACCATACATACCAATACTGCTACCATCAATATTTTCTATTTGTATAGGGCTATCTTTGTTGCTGTCAACGCCACTGCTGGGTGTTGGCGACGGGCAGCGTGGTGATGGTGGTTCACTATCAACTATAACAATGCTATCCAAAGATTTGGCACGTCTGCTGGACAGCATCTTCCGACTGGTCGCTGACGACGAAGCCGAGCCGCTTGACAGTAACCGCGCCATATCTTGTTCTATCGATAGGGGGAGTACTGCATGTGTGGAAATTGTTTACACTTAATCAAGAAGTAGGACACACACTGCAGAGATGTATTCAATGACAAGTCGTTTAGTTAAAATCGATCTTATGAACGACATGCCGATTAAAAATTAGAATAAGCGACGATGGGCGCTGCATTATAAATATGACAAATCTACGGGCAGGAATGATACTACTGTTTGTCTGTACAGTATAGGGAGAAGTTATTTTTAACTTGATGTCGGCGCCAAAGCGAAAAAGAGACACAGTTATAAATAAATTGCACACAGCAACACAAAGGCACTACCAAAGATCTCGCCATAGTTTCGAGAAATAAAACTAAAAAAACTAAAAAAAAAACTAAAAAAAATTGTAGCTAATGGCGTTTATTCACTCACCAGGAATACCGCTATGTATCGTATGCGTCCGCTGCCTATGCAACTTCGTACGAGCCTTGACATTGTATATAGTGTTGTCACTCGCACTGCGCGGTAATGGTCGCACTTTCCTCATATCACGCAGAGGGTGATCTAATTAAAATTAAGAGACTTCTTTGGCAAACTATTATTGCGATAAAAGGAAATTGCAATCTGTAGGTCTTACATACCTACGACACTTTCTTTCGGCGCGATATTGTTTTCTTGATCAACGCTACCTTTCCGAGGCGGCTGTACGCTTCCAGTTGACGCTGCGCGGCTTCCAACTCCACGTCGCTTTTTTGATTTTTGTTCGCTGAGTCTGTCTAAAGGTAGATCATTCAAATCCAAGTTGTACACGTGTCTCGCTAATACTCTTGTTAGTGTGTCTAGAGTTTTCTACATAGACATATATAAAAAAGAAAACATTACTTCACGTATATGAGTCAGAGCTCGCGAGATATTCGTTGCATACTCACCGCCCACTCACGAATTAATTCTTCCCATTGCGTTAACGATGTTAACACCTCTAGAAACTGGTCCCATAACTGGGTAGAAATAACCACGTTTAAGTTAGCCTTAATCCATGTAACAATTAAAGTCTGGAATATGGCAGGCGCAAGTTTTCCACCGATACTTTCTTGATGCTTGCGGCGAGAGGATTTCTCGCTTAACACGAGCGATGTAATTTGGAGTAATACTCTGATTTAAGAAATTTAAATTAAATTTCAAAGGAATATAAATTAATAAAGAAAAAAGATAATAAATCGCGAATAAATACCTAAGTAACTGTTCCCAAGTTGCTGGTTCCAGCCTAGAGTGCATAACAACGTATCGATACACATTTAGAACTCTCTTACAACTGTCCGTTTGTTCCTCGAGTAACGTTAAAGATGCATTCGGTCCCGAGTTCTCTAAGAAAAATACGTTTGACGCTTGAGTGATAAAAATTTGTAAAACATTTTGCAAGCCTGCCCTAATAAACAAATTTTCCCGATGTATAGCGCCAAGATAAGAATCATTTCTTAATCTCGTCCGATAACTATCAGATGGACTCTTCTCCATTTCACTTTCCTTTTTTTGACTTTCTTCATAATCCCGATCTTTATGACCATCTAATGGTTCCAACATAAATGGAGGGATTTCCTATAAAATATATTACGTATATATAATAATAATATTTACGTAAATATATATGTAATATATAATTTTCTAATATTTAAAACTCACGTTCATTTGAATCCAATCTTTATAAACAGCGATAGCCTTTCTTATGGCTCCCGCATGATGGAAATCTAAGAGAAATGCTTGTCTGTACAATTCGTGTACAAAATTTACATTATCCCTATTTCCATATAAAACCTCTCTGACTAACAAGGCTGACACGGCACTATCTTCTTGATTTTGACTATCCTGCTGGGACATAGCTGATTCAGGTGACAATAAATTCGAATCCGCAGAATTTTGAGTATACACCGACACACGGCGTAATTCTGACTCGGCATTTTCCTCATTTGGTGTTGTACTGCAGATTAGTGTTTAAAAATGTATTATAATTTAAATTACAATAGAAACAAATAGATAAAATAAATGAATTACCTTTGCGAAAGATGTGCAAAAAGTCCATCTTTTCTAGCGACATGCGTGAAACTTGCAACCCATTTGATTAAAGCGACTTTACAGAGTACATAATTATTCTGATTTTGATTCATCGGTTTACGCATTGTGGGTAATTCCAAATTAGGTTTGTAAAGGGAAAAGTTGTCATTGAATTCCGGACAGATGTGACGAAGATATGCTACTTTAAAACGTTCTAATAAAAATTGAAAAGTTTTATGCTGTCGTGTAGATTTATCTCGCCATTCTACTTTTACCACCTGAAAATAACACAAACGTTAATCATTTTTATCGCGTTTTAACATTAAATAGATATCTATAAATATAGATCATAGAGAAATAAATTACATACCTGAGTAACCATAAATTCAAGCAATGCTTCCAAAAATCGAACAGTTTCATTATCGAGAGGTTTTTCTCCACTTTGCGGTGGTAAGATAGGCCCGCCATCAACTTGACTGATAGGACATTGATTTGATCCATTATCATGAAAAGTACTTTGCCCGAATTGCGTGTCATAAAATTCTCTCTTATCTTTCTCTTCAGAATTAGATGCTTTCGCCAGTTTTTCTTTCTTGCCATCTGTCTTACGATCACATTTATAAGGCGATGCTTGATGCGGTGGAAATCCTGGCACCAAGCTGGCGAACATCTGATGTATATGTTCGGGAGCATTTTCACCAAGAGCTTGATACCATAAAATGAAGTACCTAAAACATCATAATGGTGTTACACAAATAACAAGTAAATATAACATACATAAAAACCAAATAATATGCCTTAAATAAACAAAACTATATATACTGTGATCAGTTGTCATACCTTATAGCTTGTCTACGAAGTTTCCAACTATTACCAGGATGCAAGAGCTTCTGCAAAATCCGTGCTAAACTATGACACTGCCATCGTCTGTTAAGCAGCTCAGGAAGAAGAGTTAAAACTTTCTCCAGAAGTTGCAATACTTGTTCTAACTCTTCCCTGTGTGCCTTATGCACTATAAAAAAATATAGATTAGTTTTTTCCTATCTTTTAATCATATTACATAAGAAATATTTATGGCAAATATTATGATTAACATGAAAATGATATTTGCACATAAGTATCCATGTAAATGTAATTTAACTCATAAGACGTTAGTAATGGAAGAAATAATTAATGCAAATCAAGCTAAAGTAATATGATATATGACTTACCAATATGGAAGGAAAGCTCTGGCAGCAGAATGGGAAGAAATGAAAGAGATGATAATAAAATAACGAGTGAATATTATGGTTAATACAAAATTTATTATAATTTTGAAGGCAATGATATTATTTTGTAAAGTTATATAATTATGCGATATATATTAAAGCATGGAAATTTTCAAAGTTACAGCATTAGGACAGTTAGCTTTATTTAGTACATTACACTGTAATAACAATTTAGTTTGCAACTTACCGCGTTGCCGAAGATTTGCTTCGGCGGACACGAAGCAATCGTAAAGAATGAAGTACACATGGCTGAAGTTACCCTCAAAAAAGCCCTTTGCCTCATCAGTGTCCACATTTTCTTTAATATAAAAACAATAATGCGTGAAATAATATATGTTTATTATATAAAATATAAGATATTCATAAATATATCATCATTGATTAAATAGAAAAGAAAACTGTTTCCAGCAATGTCAAAAGTAACATAAATACAAAAAAATTAAGTTTCTCAAAAAAAGAAAATTCTTTTTTAACTTGATGGAAAATTATTAACTAATCAATGATATTAAAATGATATCAATGATATCAATGATATTAATTATTAACTAATCAATGATATTAAAAAATATATATTCATAATATGAATATATATTTATCCCATCAAATCTTTTTTTGTCAATTTTATTTCACAATCTTTTAAAAAACCATTCTCTTTGAATTGTGATGTTTTGACAATTTCTCTTATGAAGTTTATTCTTGATGATTAATAGAACAATATTTACTTAACACTAAAAGGAACGAGGCCAATGGCTCTTCGCGAAATTCAAACTAATATAACTTTTTTCAATTTTTTTCCACGTAATATCCTTTTATGACTTTTCATCATTTTTCATGTTCTTAATTTTAGTAAAAAAAATTTTCAATTATATAAAATGATTGAACTTTTATTTAATTGTCTACCTAGAGAGCCTATTGGAGCCAAGTTGGCTCCTTTATCCAGTTCTTCTAGTGTTAACTCATTCTAGGTAATAATTAAAAAGAAATTTTTTGTATCGCTTTGGAAATACAAGAGTGATATGTCTTAGAAAAAAGTAGTGGAAATTCTATTACATCATAACTAATTCTAAGTATCTGTGCTTATATAATAGAATTCCTTTTCTTTTTCCTTATATGTGTATAAGAAAGAAGGAAAGAAAAAAATATGTAATATAGGAAGAAATATATTAGGTGTTGGAATTAATTCGTAGCGTTTTTAATGAAAGAATGTTATTTATTTCACATGAGCATTAAAAAATACATTAATGAAAGTACTTCCCATCACTTGTAAAACGCTACGAATTAATTCCAACACCTAATACAATACATGTTATAATATTTCAAAATAATTTACTGTAGTGAAGTAAATAAATCGAATAGAAATATTAGAATAGAAATATATGTGAGATATCAATATGTATGGCATTAGATACATATAGGCACATATTTGCAAAATATCTAAAGCTGTAGACTATTTTTATTAGTAGTGTGTATGTGTGTGAAAAGGACACATAAAACAACACATAATGCAACTTTGTAACTTTAGCTACAACAATGTAACTTTAGCTAGACATGGAGGCCACAGTTGGTCAATGTGGTCAGGCGGTTTGGTGATTAGATATTGACTACCTCTCTCATAACACTGCGAAACTATTATCTTGTAACTGCTTGGATTTAATTCTTTTCCTTTTTAAACTAGGATTCATTAATATATTATTAATATATTATTAATATATTTTATTAATTATTATAATCTTTTATTATAAAACCTGCTAAATAAAAAAAACTGCTAATTAGCTTTACTTTTAAGATCAGTTAAATATTATACAAAGTATATTTACTTTATATTTCATGAAGAGGTAAAAATATCTTCTAAAATCTGTATATAAAACTGAATTTTTTAAATTACAATGATATCTTTATTTATTAAAAATCTGCTTGCAAAAATCTCTCATTAATGTTAATTAAGGTCCACTTTGACCAAATTCTGATTAACTCAACAACTCAACTCATCTGTGCTATTTTGTTAACATAAATCAAACAATTAATTTAATATATAAAAAGTATAGATCAGGAATAATAACACAATTAAAAATTTTGCAGCAAGTAATTCTGATTAAATTAATCAAAGTTTTATTTAGTTTGGTCAAAGTCACTACAATGGTTATTTTTAATTTTCTATTTAACATATCAACATTTCTCAGGGTCATCTTCTATTTTTAAAGAAATCAAACGAGTTGTATGAAGTAAACAATTTTTCCTCAATAACGTAAAAGTAATGTTGTGTACTCTCATGTTCTCTCTCACTCTATATCTGAGAAATAAAAGCTGAAGATTCATTAAAGAACGCGATATGAGGCAAAATGAAGGCGGAACGAGAGATCCGCTACGAGAAACGTCCTCGTGGCTCGCAATTTGAGGCGTCTCCGCCAACACGCGTGGGAGCGAATAAATATCAGTGGTACCGCCTCGATTTCGCTATTATCATTCCGAGAAATACCTGACTCAGCCTATCGTGACCTGTCATCACCGACACGTCGTTGCCGTCGTGATCCTCACCTAGTACGATTTTAAGATGTTTGAACCGCGTCGCGCTGTCCTTCTTGACATCCTGGATCTTGAGCGTCGACTTCTTGACGTCTACATGGAGCTTCTTGCTGAACATGATTCAAGCCGCCGGCGGCCGCGGGGACAGGAACAATCATCGACGGCGACGCCCAGGACGGTCCGCGTCGATGCCCGGCTCCGGTTACCTCCGCGCGATCACCATGCCAGCGGCGCGAGGTGCACGATGCACGGCCCACCCGTGTCACGTCAAATCGGCGTCGAATTTCGCATACACACCTCCGATCAGATGTACGTGACGGCCATCTTGAGCGTCTAACTGGCCACACGCAAGCAGCGCTGCGCCCCTCAGTGGTACTTCGGGGCAATGACATCATCCGTCATCCAATTCCCAATTCTCAGAGAATTCGTTATGACTAATTATGATTACGTACGTTTCGTGCATTGTAAGGGACATTTTGAAATTTTGAACGCATCCCACGAAATAGAAAATTACCTATGCGACGTCTTTAGAATATTTTGTGTCCCGATTTATCATTATTGAAATTTTTTTTTTAATTTGATATCATTTCTTGACGCGTGTAACTTTGATCGATAATACAGTTTAATAATAATAATGTATATAAATAAAGATATACATTATATAGTAACAAAAAATGAGGAGTTAATTGTAAGAATTATTTATTAAATCGTTTAATAAATTGATCTTGTTAATATATAGTTTATCATTTTAATAATGTTAGTTTAATTAATATCTATATTTATTTCTAAAATGTTATATAATTATTGCTAAAGAGCAAAAGCTATTATATGAATATATATATATATATATGTGTGTGTGTAATATTATTATATTAAATTTTATACATATACTTTTTGACAGTCTTGAAGTAGGAATATGCATTATCTGCAGTGGGATTTGATTAGAATAACGAAATCGTCTTTATCGACTGAACAGCGATTGTAACTAGTTCGATATTTGATTTCACTAGAGGCCCGCATCATGTCCAAAGCGGAAGTGATGGAAAGTGATGTCAAAAGACTAGTATGGTGGACTAGTTAACACGCTTTCAAAATGAGTTCGAGCGATGAGGAAACTGACATGGAATTTTCGTTTATTAGAGAGAACAGCATAAGTCAGCAGGAGAAAGTGAAGGCATTCTGGAAGTTTCTGGATGCTCAGAATTGTTTGCAACCGCAAAAAGGTAACGAAAAATATGAATTTATGTTATCAATTCGCTATGAATATTTTTCTTTCATTTTACTACGAAATCTTACACTTCTTATAAGATATGTTTGTTAATATTATAATATAGTATTAATTATATTATCAGCATGTTTATTGTGTATAATAATGTTGTAACATAATAAAAAAAGAATAAGTTAGAATAATATCACAAATTAAATTAAAAATTCATACTTTTATGTCCCAAAAACCATGGCACATAAAATCACTTAAGTTGTACACAGCACAGAAGTTTGTAGCAACATTGCTGCAATGTTGCTGGAATGATATTCTATGCTGTATAAGACATAATAATTGATCATCAATTTAACAATGATACTAATAAGCATTTTAAAACACTGCATAGAATTAATTTTATTTTTATTAAATTACATAAAAAATAAAATTCTATAAAAGTAATCAATATCGAGAATTTGATTGAGATAATACTTTGATGCAAAGGAATATTGGAGCGTAAATCGCCATCGAAAACGGAATCGTCGGTATCAAGCGTGGAGGAACTTATGAAGGAGAAGAATATTTGGCGCAAAGGATTACAAGTCTTCCAACAACTCGGTCTAGATAAAACCGCTCTCGCAGCTGGTTACAGATGTGGACTCTGCAGTTTTGTTCATAAAACAAAATTCCAGTATGGTTAGCAGAACGAGTCGATAGAACGTTAGATAAATCAGTACTTTTCCCGATAATCATAGATGCGAAGATCTGGCCGACACGGTGACACAGCCATATGAAGAATTGAACGCTGACATAAAAGCCTTCGAGCAGCGTCAGAAAAACCGCGACTTGATCCTTACTCAGCGCGAAGTGTTTTGTGCTGTCGACAAATCAAATTGCAACTCCAGTGTAAAAACAAAAAAATGATCTAATTTGAGTGACTGATACTTTAGGGCGGTCTTTTTTCAATTCGCGAACCGCAACGTTTCCAATCGATTTCTAAAAGTTCAAATTTATTAATTTAACAAATTGCATGTTTATTTATGAAAATAGTAAATCAATTTTTTATCTCTCTAGGAATGTTTTATTTTATATTATATATGTATATAAATAAAGTAATAATAACATTCAGCTCGGCAAGACGGAGAAGAGTGCACTGTTACTAAAATATGTTGATTCAAAGAGAGCTCGATAAATTTATATAATTCCGCATTAAGAGAAACAGTATTATTACTATAATTGCATAAAATAATTACCAATAGAAGGTCTCTTTTTATAATTATTACTGCTTACAATGTTAATAATAATAATTACATTTATAGTTCTAAATTTATATAAAAAATATAGTTGACACTGAAAGTGATTATATAAATTGTAGAATTAAATTATGATAACTGTAACCATTTTTTTTCTCTAGTATGTTACACATTAAAAAAATTTTTCATTATTAGTATTGGTATTGATATTGATTACAATGATTGATATTGATAAACAATAAGTGTCTCTTTTTTATTAATTTTATATTTATTAGTTTCTTATTTATATGAAAGAGGGAAAAAGGAAACAAAAATGCTCTCAGCTAAACACGTTGTCTTAGAGAAAGCGTGTAAAAGAGCTGAAATTTAAGAAATTTGAGTCAATAATATGTGGATGATATAACAGACGTATAAAAAAATGCTTTGGTGACACAATGATCGCACCGACCGCGCGCTTTTGAACTGCCGTCGAAGACAGCGATACCAATCGACGTAATCGATGGCAGGAGAATTACAGCGTTTATAATGCCACACGAGGGCCAGCTTTCGACGGAGGTTGCCGGTCGTTTAATGGAATTGGAACGGGCCGGAATATGGATGAGTAGGGTAGCGCACATCCCGAGAGGTACCGCGGTGGTGTATCGGATTTCCTTAGTCCAGGAGGTCGACGTTGTTTTGAGCAAGGTGCGCCGCCACGGGAGCTATCCATGAATGGACCGGCGGATTCTGAATCCTTACGCGACATCTGGTCTCCTGGGCCGACGACATCGTCTTCTTATTGTTAGCCGTTTGTACAAGCGGGATACTTTGCGCCAATCAAGAATATCGCTCGATTTCCTTCAGGTATTCTACGATTGAGAGGCAATCCGTCTTTTTTTGAATTTTAAGGACATTGATTTAAATCGAATTTGCTCGATAAGTTCTCAAAGAAGCTAATTCAACTACTAGATTTTTCAAGTTGTCACATCTCAGTGCTGTTTTTAAAATGATATTACAGAAAAAACCCAACGTATATATATTGATATTATAAAATTGTTAAATAAAATATAATATCTTTTCTGATTTTACGATTGAATCGCTGTTGAAAAACTCCAATAACAATGTTCACCTATAAAAGTATAATATTCTACTTTATTTTATTTTATTTATTACGTAATTCATACGCGTGCGAGTTATATAATTATAATTGGCATCGAACATAGGTGGCAAAAATTTATTTAGTTTCATGCAAATATATCGCTCGATATCTATATACATATGTTTTATAAGAAGCAGCAATGGCTGCGTTTTAGAATATTTATTTTGCAACTATTGGAAGCTTTCTTCGCTGAGATAGAAATTTAGATCCTATTTCTTTAGATCTAAAAGTACAATTTAAACAGAGCAAAGAAAGTTCCAACAGTTGTAAAATAAACATTCTTCTGAACGCGGTTAATGATTATCATTTTGTTACATTTTCGTTACATTTGAAAATTAGATAGAAGCACATTGTAACTACCCTTCGGAGCAAAGCCGGAAGTCCAGTCAAGTTCGATCAAGTTATAGTTATCAACTGCGTCAGCATTATCTTCCACGGACAATAATCACAGGCGATCGTTTGTGCGTCGCAGGGGACTTCCGTTTCGCTTCGATCTTACGTTCTCCTTTTTTTTCTTGCTCGTGCCATTACGCGCGGACCATTTGTCTCCCGTGGAACGAACGGTCCATTGTCTCGTAAGTTTTTCGATCGAGGACCACGCCGGAAATCAGCCATCGAAACCGCGCCCTTATGTCCGCACGCACATACACACACACACACACACACACACACACACACACACACACATGTGTATCTGTAATCTTATAAAAGTGATCCGATAACTATTTCGGTCGAGACGATCCCCCGAAATAGTCCTTATCACCAAAGCTCGTGTAAATAACATAATATACTCTTGGATATATAGGATATAAATTATAACGGAAGACTGGAATTGGCACATCGTCGGTTTCTGGAGCAATTATTTACGCGGGCTAAATGGGACATGTGCTTAGCCGTCGTTAGCGAGTTACATACACAACGGACAAATCTAATTCTCGATGATTCCTATACGTGGAATCATATGAGACGTTATATCCAAATATAACGTCGAGAATCTCGCAGTTAATCAAGTTTGAAGTTATTGGAACACTACGCCAATATTGCATGACTCGCAGGCGATCTTAGCAAGATATTATTTCGTTTGGAAGGAAATATAGGAAAATAAGAGAGAAATATGATACTCATAAAATCACATAATTTACACTAATTTAAAAATTGTTATAATGAAAGGAGAAAACAGGAATGTGAAAAGAATACAAAGGATAAACGTGGAAATTAAAAACAACATGAAGAAATGTCCTCTTGTATCAAAGTTGTAGATATAAAGTTAACGTTAGAGAGTATTAAGATTTACTTGTATTAAGTAACCGGAAAAATTCGTTTGATAACGTTTATAACAACAATTTCATAATATAATAATTGATAACGCATGAATTATGTAATATCTTTTATAATAATTAATTGCATTTTAAGTGGTTCGATTATGCTAGCTATATGCTGAACTTTTTTACTCTTTAAATATTTAAAATTTTAAATATTTAAAAAATTATTTTAGAGTAAAAAACGTTCAGCATTCATAAAGTTAATATAACGTAAGTTAGCGTAAGTATACAGTAATAAGCTAATAAATATTTAAAACAGTTAAATAAAAAATGTTTAACACTTACAGAGCTAAATAATTAAAATGCAATTGATAGACGAGCGCGTTATAAATTATGCCACAAAAAAATTGTTATAAAATGCCTTATATATATGTCCCTAACAAACTAATTGTTATAAAAGTATATATGCCTCTAGCAAATAAATTTTTCCGGTTACTTAATATTAGTAATAAAACTTGAAATTCTCTTAGCCACTTGTGATGACCTTCCTGCTTTTTGCGCCAGTTCAGTCGCATAATTTATGCCTTATAGTATATCTATGTTCATATAGTCCTAATATGTCGCACGAGAGTCGTCACTCATCCTGATTCCTCATTCGCGAATGGAGCCGCACCTGGAGCATAATGGACGCGCTGATGGAAGAAGAACAGGCAAGGAAAGCATGAAGGGGGCGAACATACAGAGACAAAAGCACGAAAGGTAAGAGAGCGATCGAGAGGTGGTATAAAAGGAACAGGAGGAACCTGGACGGGTGAAGAGAAAGAAGAAAGGAGGGGAGGGGGAGGGGGAGGGGCAGAAAAAGACAGAGAAAGGAAGAGAGAAGAAGGTGGATGAAGGGAGGAAAAGAAGAGAGTGTAGAGTCCCGTTGACGGAGATTCAACGAAGCAGCGATGTTTAATCGGTGTTGGCCCGCATCAGGTTGATCGAGGACCCCCCAATCGGGTGTTGGAGGACGACGTGGGCCCGTGACGACGACATAGGGAGGTCCGGAGTAGCGCAAGCGGAACCGGGGAGAGGCTGCGCCGTGCCGATCAGGCGAACAATGGAGGCGGGATGCTCATTTGTCTGCGGGCATTGTTGTTCACCCGGCCGGAAACACGAGCCCGTACTCTCCTTTTCCCCTCTCTATCACGCTCTCTGTCTTTGTCTATTTGTGAATCTCTCTCTCTCTCTCTCTCCCCTCTCCCTCTCTTTCTCTCCCCCTCACCGTTCACCATCCGTGCATCCTCCTCATCGACGTCCCCTCTCTCCCGCCGTAGCTTTTTCCAGTACGAAAGTACCGCGATGATTCCGCCAATCGTGTCGCTCGACGTCCGCAGGTCGATGGTGCAAAAATTCGGGATAACCGTTTCCACCATGTTCAACCGCGAGTCGACGCACAATGTTGAATGTGTCGGTCTCGTCCGCTGACTTATCGATCGGCGGAAGCTCGCATTGGGTCCCGCGATGCGTAATTTACGAGAGATTCCTAAGAAGAAGAGATCTTCTCTCTTTTCTTCTGAAAGAATAGGACGGGACCGAGCTGCTTGTCTAGCATCTAATTTGCGCTGTTATAGCACCTAATTTTTCCTTTGGTTTGACAGGTAGATCTGTCTAAATTATCGGATTGCCGAGGGTCGCTAAAGGTCGTTTATTAGTAACCATTATGGGCTACAGTTAGACATATACAATCTATAATCTTAACAAGTTCATTAATTTAAACACAAGGTACGTAAAGTGTGATGATAAAATATTAAAAAATTTAATTGATTTATTATAAATCTTTCGATAAAAGAGATAAACAATGATATTCGTATATATTGATGGAATGATGCAAGCCCTAAGAAATTAATTAACAATCATAGTTTATTATTTTTCTCATATTTAATTGTAATTGGTCAACTTCTTATGGCTTATGACTAATTGCGATCATGGAGTGCTTTCCATAGTGACACAAGTCGAAATAAACGTTGTTCTATTTTTCTTTGTATTTTTCATTCCATGAGTACAAAGACAAGAACGATACCCAAGGATACTCACACCAAGTCAAGAAAAAGTCAAAATGATGTTATTTTGACGTCATGAAAGTCAAAATAATGACTTTTTGTTACAATTTGACTATTTATTGATGTTAAGTTGTATCAAAATAAAGTTATTTTAATTTTCTATTATACAGGGTGGGCCATCTATTGGTACGTTTTTAAAAATGCGATCAAATGAGCATACATTGATATTTTTTATTAATTTTTTTTTTGTTGTGAAGCTAAAAGTATCCGCGTCAAGAATGAAAAACGATTTCGTTCATGTGGCTCCCTCTACTGGCCTTACAGTATGCCATTCGGTCACCCCAATTATTAATGACATTTTGGACTATTGTTTTTCAAAGCTGGAATTGTCTCACACTTTGGGCCACAGCCTCAATATTCTCGGGTGTGCGCACTGTCCGAGCTCTGGGACCACTTCTGTCATCCACTAACATCCCTTTCTCACGAACTTTCCTCACCAATTTGCGTATAGCTCCTTCGGTGCTCCATATTTCTTTTCAAAATTCGTACAGTTTCGGCGACACAGCACTGACTTTGAAAATAAGTTTTTAAAATTTCAAAACGCTCTTCAAGAGAAAACATGTTGTTTCGTGCCGCGGACGGTATGACTAATAAACTGTCAAAATTTCGGGTCTGTAGCTCGTTCGGTGTTGCCATACGACGAAATTCAAAAACGTACCAATAGATGGCCCACCCTATATAGTCTTCCCAGATATCAAAAAGAGTTCAGTCGTATGTTATCAATTTCGATTTCATTTTCAGCAAAAAAGAATTCTTTTTGTGTCTGAAAATGAATTCTAAATTGATGACATAACAACTGCACTCTCTATGCTATCTGGGTTGTGTATTCCTTGGATATTGTCGATTTGTGAGTGTGTTACTAAATAGGAAGCACCCTTTGCAAAACAACATAAACGATAATTATACTTACTAATTGATAGTACTTGCGGTATCGGTGGGCAGAAGGTTGAATTTTATAAGAAGAAGGTCAGCCGGTGAAACGCAAAGGAAACAAAAAGGCGAACGGGAGCGTGTGCGGGAGGATACGAAAATAGAGGGGCAATTTCGCGGACGACCACATCCACCAGCGGTCATCGGAAGGGTCCTCGTTTTACGGCCGTTTCAGATCCGTTCGACCGACAGGAGCCGGCACGAAGAAGAGCAGTCGAAGGATCGCCGCTCCGGCGAGAAAAGAAAAAAAGAGAGAAAAGAATGAGAAAGGGAGAGAGAGAGAGAGAGAGAGAGAGAGAGAGGAGGCCTGGCAGCACCGGCGATTGAATGGCTCTGCCAAATTAACAATGATTTATGGGGTCGGTGTACCCCAATACACCATTCTATTAACATCGCATTATTCGATCGACAAATTACACACCGACGATCGCGCTTACGGGCTGGATTCGACACTTTTTATTTTACTGGTAACAAATAACTCTGTGTAATTACCTAGATGCGTGCATGACAAACAGGGAGGATCTGTTATTACTATCTTATTAACAATATTATCCCGCACTAAAAAATGTTAGTGTCTAGTAAATATAAATTTCTTTCAATACAAATTCATATCGCAATCGTATTAATTTAAATAAATCTCTTTATATACGATATAAATATATATATATATATGTATATTGAAAAATAGAGAATGACAATAGCTCGAGAAACGACGGAAAACACATTGTATAATAAATTTTCGTTGTGTATTTTTGCTGAGAAGCGTGTTGTTGTCCGTTTCCTTAATTGGCCGCGTCCGCAGAGTTTTCATATTGCGTGCAAAAATTAATACACGTTTTGTTAATGTTTTCTTTGCCGGTTATTAACGTGGCCTCCGCATATATTCTCGATAAGTACAAATACTACGCGAGCGCGCGGGGGTGGGAATACCATCCCACCGTTATATTTGCCATGTAAATTTTCAACGATAAATATCGTATCAGTTTATGGAAAACTGATTTATTACAAATTACATCATTAATATTTATATTAGTATTGCGGCAACGTACAGTTTATGCGCTCGTTCGATTCTCATTAATTGCAAACCTTCTATAATTACATATAAATATACGTGTTTGTACTGCATGTTTCAAAAGATCCCACGCGGCACGATGAGCCGCGCAATTTTCCATTTATACACATAACTCGTCTGTACTTCGTTGGACTTAGAGTTATAACGACTGTTTCATTTTATAATTGTGATATGACATTTCATTCTGTTTTGATGTTCCTTTTAAACAGTCATATAGTTGCAGCGGGTGATTTTTTTAAAATTTATTAATTTTCGTCTTCTTTAACTATTCAATTGTACTAATTCACTATCTCTCGTTTTAGCGTTTCATTTAGTATAAGAACTAATTGATAATTGATAATTTTACTCTTCAAATGTGATAATTAGAAGAGACTCTAACCACTGTATACTGTGATTGTATCTTTTACAGACTTGTCATTCAAATTAACAGAGTTTTGATTGAGTCTGGGTATCGCTGAGGATGGCTCGAATTAAGCTAAAACGTCCGATTGTCTCGTAATTGATGAAAAAGAAATTGAATACAATAGTATATATGTTTAAATTATAGCGTATGAAATATCACGCAGTTCTTTTACTCTCACTTGCCCTGGTGAATTTTACTTTAAATCTCGAGAATCCAATTAAATTCTTTTGGTTTTTGTCTTCCTCAATTCTGTGTATGATCGCGATTGGGGCTCGATGACCACCGATATGGACGGTAGCCATTTTGATGCACGGGCCCAGTTTCGCGGCTTCTTCGCTGTGACGTGGAACGACGTGGCGAAAGGGCCTCAGCGGGGTCCCCGTGTAAGGGGAGGGGGTATATTACGGCTCATTGGGCAGGTGAACAAATTCGTCGCGACGTACTCGTGGATTACGTGAGACCGAGGGGGCCTCTACACGCGTTGGGTCCCCAAATTTCGGCTCCACGAACGCGCAAGAGGGAAAGA
>NW_011626731.1:387111-400395 GCF_000204515.1 Acromyrmex echinatior | reverse complement strand
GTGCTAAGTAACTACCGATCGTATCGGAGATATGAGAACCACTCGGCTGTGGGCTCTTTCGCGCATTATACCATGGAGATGGATGTATTTATTGTGTCCCGGGGGTGCCGAACGATCGACAGGTCGAGCCCCGAAATCGGGAGGCGACAATGGAGGTGCGAACAGCATAAACAGTCGTGCGTTGACGTTTATGAATCAAATTCCGACATCCTAGCGTTATATAGATCGTAGATAAGAACGAGGGTGTCCCATATTGTCGACCATAAGGCTAAATCACTTAACACCCTTAGAAACCCCTAGAAAAAAATGGGAGCATCGATGACCATCAAAATATTCCTTGATATACTTCTCATTATACTTTATCGACTTTAATTCGTCAGAATTTAGCGCTGAATTTTTCGGAATCTATTGTGTACAGAATATATTAAAAGCTTCCGATCAGTTTTTTTAACATTAGAAGAAAATGTTTGTTATTTTACGCATCATACTTTAACTTGACTAACTTTATAAAATACTTGTTTATTTTATGTAATATGTATTGATGACTGTATAGTTGATTTTTAGTCTTTAGAAATATTTTTAGATTCAAAATACATAAAGATTACGATGTCGTATAAATAACGTGACACTCACAGGAAAAAGAAGAGAATATTTTGTTTAACTATTCTATGATATTACTGCATGTAAATTAATTTCATAGGAATTAAACATACAAATTATATATACTTTAAATTAATGGTGAAAAAGAAAGATTTTCTAAAAATATTATATTGTTAACTCACATTATTATAATATTATTTAACTTTAATCCCATTAATTTTATCAACAGTCAAAGCATTGTAGAATATATTTCTTCCCTATGTTTGCGGCGTGTCTATTTTCGCATTTTGTAAGATCCTATTAACCACCCGACATTTCAACTGGCTTCGGCGTTTATCCCACAGGAGGATTGTAATTTGTCGTAATGACGTTACGTTTGCGTCACCGCGTTGCCTAATCCCATAGGTTCTACCCCATGGATTTAGCTGTCAATCCCCAAGAGTTGTGAACTACGGGTGAACTCGATTGGAGGAATTGTCTGGCCAATCCCCGAGCACAAAAATCCGGGGTGTCATTGTACGGAGGGGGAGCCCCGAGATGTTCGACATATGTTTAGTGGGCTGGCATTCATCCTGCTGCAAGAGAATAAGAGGGTGGAACTGGTTCTTGAATTGGCTACCGATGAAGGATTGCGACTGAAACAACTTCCTTTCAATAATTTCGAATAATACAAACCGGTTTTTTTTATACATATTATATTTATTATTTTCTTAGATAAAACAAATATTCTTATCGATAGTATCAAAATATACGAGTTAAAAATAATTACAATCGATTTTAAATCCTAGTTTACGTGGCGTTTTGACACGAGGTTTCCTGTATACGCAAAATCAATAGTATAGAGCTATTATTTATCGTTGACCTTCGCGATTGGAAGGAGGTCCTATTATTCGCGAGATTCGGTTACGAAGAGCAGTGCCAGGGCGTCAAGTCAGGACCCGATGCGAGGGCGGGAAAGGGTGTAAGGTGACACCCCTCCGAGACAGGTCTGGGCTTCCCGTCACGAACACGTCCGAGATAATCATATTCATAATTCGCGAGTTCGCAGAACCCGCGTCCGAATTACACGAGAGAGAAGAGCACCGCTGAAAGATGGCGGATTACCTCTTTTGTAATACAAAAGCCCGAGATATTCGGACGATTGTTGGCGCTTCAACGAGGGACAGAGTTTCGGTTAAGCATGCTACAAATTATTCAGAATATATCGACTAAGAAAGTCGTTTATCTAATATTTAAGGCTAGAGAATAGAATGTTTCCTGTATGTTACTGCTGTCCTGTTATTTCGATTTGAGTATCTGTAAATAATGAAATTAATTTAAAAATTTTTTTAAAATAATTCATATCCTGTAATAGTTTATAATCAGTGTATCCTTCACTTGTAAACTTATAGTTATTACTATGTAACTACATTTATTTTATTGCGAAATATGAATCATGTAGCTAAACAAGATAATTAATATTTTTTAAATTAAAACAGTGAATTTCAGAATTATTCATCGTACACCATTAAAAAATATAAATAAATAGATACATCAAACAATTAGAGGATGATAATTTTTTCATAACTTTATCCTGATAATTTTCTTCTTACATCTTAATATAATTAACAAATTTACGACTGAATCTTGTTGATTTTCTCGATAATTACACAATCAAGGTATATTTCAAACAAGAAGACGTCAGAAAAGTGCAAAAGAACAAGAGAAAGAGGAAGAAAGCAGGAAAAGTAGGGTCAATTTTTATGGAAAGAAAGAGAGAGAGAGAGAGAGAGAAAAAGGGCAAAGCGCGTACACGCACACGTATGCTTAAAGGGCCCGACACCGCGTGTGAGCCCTTACGCGGACGTGTGGATGTTCCAGACGGGGCCTGGGCCCCGGCGTAATCTGACACCCATGGCCCTCTCTCCGTCCACCTAGTCAGAGCCCCTTCGGCCCGTTCGTTCATTTGTTCGCTCGCATCCTCACGTCCCAAACTAAATCATAACCGTATTATGCGGCCCGACAATAGGCCCCGCTCTCGCTGTGTAGCGAGAGAAGCTGCCTCTAATCCGCCACCGCTTAGACATCTTGCTCATTATCTTTTTATCTTCATCTCTCTCTCTCTCTCTCTCTCTCTCTCGCTGTCTCTCTCTCTCTCTCTCTTCATATCGCCCATTTTCTCTCGTTGCATCTTTATGTTTCAGAGAAAAATGTTTTATCATTAATGCAGAAGGAACATCGCTATTTCGGAAGAGAATCTTTATATAAATCAATTGTTTGTGAATTTTGTTCATCTTTACAAAATGTACAATGAAAATGCATATTTTAATTAACGAATTATTAACCAAATAAAGAAGTATGTCTACTTCGTGAAGAATTGTAAACAACATGTTTTTCTTTCGTATACATCACTCGGTTTATCTCGTTGCGCTTCAAATCTCTCTGTTTTCAAAGAAAAATGGTTTTTTTTTTAAATAAATTAATAATAGAAAGAATATCTATTTTGAAGGAAGGTCTCTATAAATAAACTGACTATGAATGAATTCGTTCACGTTTGCAGAGTAATGAAAATTGTTTACTTTAACGAATGATTATTATGGACGAGATAAATAAATATGGTTTTAGTGAAGAAGAATTGTAAACAACGTGCAGCGTCTTCAACAATGCAAAATAGCACTCTACGAAGCATTCAATCAAACAAATATTCGCAAAGAGAAGAAACAAATAAACATATCGTAACTCGTGTGCAACTATTAAATTAATTTTCATTACACAATCGTAAAATAAATAGGAAACAAGATCGATTTTTTTTATGTATTTTGAGTTTTCCTAGCACAGTCTTAACTTCTTCGGCGAATTATTTTATTAAATTCTTTCATTGTTAAATTTATACTGTCATATTAGACTCAATTTGACTTATTTTTAATAATATCTGTAAGTCACACCATTACTCCTATTCAAAATATGTTGTTAATTTGACTAAAACAACTTAAACAATAAATACAACTTAAGAAAATATATTAAATTCGATTAAAATTAAATTTATTATTTACTCAGAGCATACGTTAATATGAACGATGTTTATTTTGATTCGAAATTAATCGCAGAAATGGATTGACATTTTGACAAAGATGGAAGGTAAAAATAACAAAATATTATTTAACTTAAGGGATTGAGTTACCATTGCTCCTTTGATATCCAACAGTATTGTGCTATATTATCCCAGGTCCTCTAACAGCGTTTGACCTTTTAATTTGTTACTAAAGATAAATCAAAGCAGAATCGAAACTTGAAACGTTCAAACAAGTAATTTGAATAAAGAATATTTTTACACAAATTAATTAAGAGCTCCAATTCTCTACCGCGCTCTAATTCTCATTAGTCTTTGCTTTAATTTTTGATAATTTCGAGAGTCTCTTAGAGTTTTGTTTATTTTATTAAATCTAGCCCCCCGAGTCGTCTTTATCAACTCGATCCTAATCTCGCCGGGAATTATTTTCGCGATACACGTACATCTACGCCACCCATGGAAACGTCGCAACGCGAAGCACCTATCCACCTACGATTTTCCAGAAAGATCTGTTGTCGAGGGAGGAGAGAGAAAGAAAGAGAGAGAGAGAGAGAGAGAGACAGGGGTCACGATTTATCTCGTCTTCTTCTTTATCTCTCCCTCGTTTCTCCTCGGCACCAACTCGCCTCGCCTTGCCTCGCGGCAAAACGTCGCGGGGACGGAATTTAAATTTCACAAATTAGTCCGTCCATTACACCCTCGGCGTAATCGGGACCGGCTGATCTCTTTCTCTCTCCCGTTTGGGGACCTTAACGGTCTCCCTTCCTCGCGCCGGACACCGCGAACGCCACGCGGCGGATGGTTCCTGGAAAGCGTGGGTGCTCTCTTTGCTCCGCCAGCCAACCAGCCAACCAGCCAACCAGGACAGGATCACGATCTGGACGGCCACAAATCATAACGCGGGTGCACCGCAGATCTCACCGAGAGATCCTCGCCCCGGCTCTTCCTCGAGACGATCCCTCTTGTTTCAGCCGCGCTCTGCGCGGATCCTTCCTGGATCTCTCGCCCCGATGATGGAAGCGCGGGCCGCGATGTCGTGAGGATGCACACCACGTCGCGCGACGCACCACATACATGTACCAAGAAACTTGATTTTGAAAAATTCCGAAAGCCGACACATCCAAAAATCATGGATCTAAACATCTACATGTTACTCATAGGATACTACAAGGATATAAATCTTAACGACAAGGATATAAATACAGTTCCCTTCGTCTCGATGTTGCCCGTTACAAGGCGAGCTATAAAAAATAATGAAGTCTCCGTATAGATCGTGCGCCGATAATAATCATGATAAAGATAATTACGATAATAATAAGATAACAGAATATCAAAGTAAAAGTAAATATTTTCTCAAATTAAGTAAAGAAGCGCCAAATGCGGTCAAGGCTAGATCTTAGTGTCTAATAATATATTTCTATGAATATTTAAATACTTTTAAATATACTTCAAACTGCGCGTCGAACGGTTTTGAAAACAGTTCTAAATTAAAGCTGAAAATAATAAATCATAAATTAAATTTATCGTCAATCTAATATTAACAAGCATCTTAAAGCTCTGAAAATAACTTGTGAAAAATGTTATCTCAGCTAGAGTGTGAGATGAATCTCCTTGGAATCTCCTGACTATCTAAGACGGGTATCGTAATCAATTCAATCGAGGTATATGATAAAAGGTATTCGTCGCAATAATCAGTCCCAGCAAACTCAAAGTTACACGTAACGTACCTGTTACAGTTGTAATTTTTCGCTCAACAATATAACTGTAATATAACACGTGTGTTTTTATATTATTGAGTATAGGAAATTACAACTAACAAGTACGTTTCATGTAACTTTGTTTGAAACATATACATATAAGAAAATAATGAAAGTATTGAAAGGTGAACATGTATAAATACTTCCTGTTATCAATCAGAGATTACAATCTATCAAAACGACATTAAGATGAAGATCTCTCACTTCCCCGTCCAGGTGGGGCTCTTCGTTTTCGCGAGGCATCGGCTGACCGATCTTGCTTAGAATCGTGCTCGCGAAACACAACGAGCTCGATCAGGCAGCACTCGGAAGAGAGCTCGAAGAGGGATCGACGCGGCGGCCCTTCGTGCCCGTTTCTAATGGCTCGGGATTTCCTTACACACAAAAGCTCGCGAGGAGAGTGAGTGATCGTCGCGAGTCCCGCGAATAAATTACGTGGCAGCCTATGCGGCTGCATAAATTAATTTCAGCCGGTCTGCCCATAAATATTCTCTCCTTCTATTCGAAATCGCTTCTTCGCTCGTCCGCGTGCTTGCGTCTAAACTCGCCTAAGCGTTACCAACATCGTAATTTACATCGATCGCCCGTAAGTGGCGTATTAATGGATTTATGTATGCGTCGAATATCTATCTTCGAATTTGCCTCGATTACGCTCGATCAAGATGCACCGCGTTTGGAGCGTTACAAAGGAATTTTCGTGAAAAATGTTACGTAAGAGACATGCGTAGAAGAGACGTGATTTCTATCAAGCAAGATTCGTGTTGTAAATATTTCTTTGCGATGAACACTGTAGATAGTTTTAATGTAAAAGTTCTCTTCGAGTATCGTTTGTCTCTTACACGGAGAAAATGGTTTCGCATTGAATATCTAAAAATTTAATTAAGTAAGGTTTGAAAATAATTTTATTGGACTGTAGAGATAATTATGTAAAATACTCAAGTTGATTGCTAGAATGTCAAAATTTTTTTACAGTATTGATCATCATGCATTGAATTTTTCTATTTTAACAGTTCAACGTCAAACTCGTATCTAGCTAAATTTTTAGATATCTCAGCAAAATCGTTTTTTCCATGTGTATAAGTAATTAATATCTTTATTGTTTTATTAAGGCATATATGTAATTAATATCTATTATTTTGAATTTAATTTATTCTTAAGAATTTAGCATTTGAGTTAGTTATGCTTCTTTTCTCTTCATTTTCAGCATTTCTGTGTGAGAAGAAAAATACTCCAACAACAGAATTGAAGCAAAAGGTTATTTATTACACGAGGAAGTAACATTTTTTTTTTGCTACTCGAACGTCAATCCTCGGAGTATATTATTGCGAATCGCCCGAGACTATATAGGGTGGTGCATCGCGCGTTCATTGTTGCAGATCAGGCAGATGCGAGGGAAGGCCGGTGGTGCGTTGCAGTTCGCCTCGTGCCTGAATGCACCGTCATTACCAGCACGTAATGATCGCATTGTAACGGTATCAAACTTATTATTCGCCATGTAACGGGGATGCGTTCCGGAAGGCGAAGAGAACCTCGTGGAAAAAACGATTTTGCTGAAAGGTCTGAAATTTTGCTGAATATAGACCTGAAAGTAATTTTGTTGTGACGATCGACATAATTATGAGATTATTAATCAGAAAGTAAAAAATAATGAACAAAAATCTTGATATTCTAATCAGTTTGAATTTTCAACAAAATTATTTTGATGGTCCAACCAAATCATTTTCCAATCTGTATCCAGCAAAATTCAAATCTTTTAGGAAAATTATTTTATCCGTGCTTGAATTGTGCTTTCTGCCTGAATATTCCTTAATTAAAACACGTAGGTTAAAAATAAATGTACAAATAGATCCGATACTTTTTGCAATTTTAAATTTTATCCCTCGGAAAGGGTCTCATCTTCTTTTTATCGAAGAAAAGAATAAAGCAACTACCAAACATGACAATCTCTATCTCTTTATAACGGCATTTCGCGAGAAAAAAGGCGGCGGAGAAGAGAGCATCGTCCTTTGATCCTACGATTTATTCGGATGAACCCGGAAAGATTGATGCTGGATATCGACTGGTAATTATTTTAAAACGACCGTCCTTCGGCACGCTATTAGGCCTATCAACGATCACGATGACGGATAAGATCTTCGACCTCCTCTTTGTGCCGATATTTACCAGTGCAGTTCGAATAATATCTTCTACGATCCTGAAAGAGAGCATCTGGCTTCTCCACGTGACCGGAGGCTCCTTTGTACTCAATTCTATTCTTATCATCGTGATGATCGTAAACTAAATTCGATCGGACGTAACAGAGCGTGGCTGTATCGACGTGGCTCCGCTTATTTTTCTACAAGTGTAATCATAAAATTAATTAATATTCTTTATTTCCAACTCATCACAACGTTCTATTTTTTTAACAACCAATAACAATTATTGTGATGTAAATATTCATCTATGATATAAATGTTATAAAAAATTAATTTTTAAAAATAACACGCATAAGTACGTAATATCAAAGAAAATCGTGTTGTGAAACGGCGCGAAAAACATCTTTACCAAGATGTTTTTCGCGCCGTTTCACAACACGATTTTCTGCATTTCTACTTTGATAAAAAAACAGCGAGGGGAAAATTATATAATTATTATTCCTCTTAACAACCCGAGTTATCGCCTAGGAAGTTTTATAAGCAAGATATCCCGGAATGAAATTTTTCACGGTTTCCTTGCGTTAATTCCCGATTCTCTTCCCTCACGGATTTTCTGAATCCATCAGCGAGGCGGAATAAGAGCAGTCGACGCATGTTCATCGGCCTGTTATAATTTCGGTTCTATTAGCCGCGCGCGACGGAGCTCTGAGGGATTTTCGGAGATCGTAAAGTTAAGCACGGACCCCACAGAGGTGCGTGCGTGAGTGCGTGCTGCGTGCGTGTGTACGCTCGTGGGCCTGAAGAGGGTCCGCCGAGAGAGTATACTGTCAAGTAGCATCTTGACACGGGGCTCACAATGGCTACTTGTTAGCGCGCTGCGCCAACAGCGAAGGGAAAAACGATCCAGACACTTGCCTTTTTCACATCGCGCTCTTCTGCGTTTCGTTACGGCCGCCTATAACTGCCTCGTTGATCTCGAAAATCATCTCGGAAAAGACGAAATTTTTCGCTTAGCGTCAGCGCCGTGATATTTTTGCACAGCTCCTCTTGTCAGCGAATTCAGTGCAGTGTTCTTGACGAATCCGGATACCAACGTGACGAATAAAAGTACTGGCGTAACGCGAAGAAATGAATTCAACGAAATCGTAAAAAGGTCAAATACGATCGTATTTTTCCAAATATCGAGTTTTTACATACTTATATTTTAACCACACTTCTTTACGAGACTTTTATTACAATAAACAAATTTCGTACTCAATAAAGAAAAAACTTTGTATTAAAATTTATTGCTACTTTTTAAAAAGATAATCAAATGTATCTAGTTTTGGATCTATTATTTAGGATTAATATTGAATATATTATTTAGAACTTATAACTTTGCAATTAGTTATGTTTTCAAAAATATCCATGCGCGTTACTTACCACTTTTGGTACTCAGCAGCATCTACAAGCAAGATAGAAGATGCAGGATGCTGTAAAAGGACGTGTGTGCGTGAACGCAGATAACACTGGCATCTTGTTACTTTAAATAACATCAACTTTACTCGATTACAATTCGATCGTACATCGTGATCTCTTACTTATATCTATTTGCGCATCGTCTGCCTTACTATCCACTCTGTGCACACATATACACATACACATACATACATATACATATACATGCGCCCACACGTACAACTCACTCGCTACTCAACACACATGCATGAATAATCGCACTCACGATCACTCTCGGCAATTCGTCTCAGTTAGTTGTGCAACGTTAGATTTGTCTAAAATACACGAATGAGAACTGGAGAGGACCAGACGATGGTCATTAATTATCGTCCTTGCGGCGCGCGCTCGGTTCTCCTTTCATTCATTCGCTCCTTCGCTTCGACTGCCCTTCTGCCTCCTTCTTGTATGCGCGAGTTGCGTGCGAGTGCGTAATTTGTGCAAGAGTCGATTACGATTAACATCCTATCCGCAAAAATTAATAAAATTCTTTAACTTTGGTCGAATCGCAGCGTTCGTTTCGTAGAAAATTTCTCGAGTTTTCGATCTCGATTTCGATTAAAGTTCTACAAGTTTGGAAAGGATATCTCGAAAATATGTAACGATGGAATATATGAAGATAAAAAGCAACCTCCGGAAGAAATGGAAAATAAAAATGAAAGAAAATCGTGCAAATTGTTCGGAAGTTGCGCGTTTGTGCAGCACAACTTGCGTCACGTAGACGCTCTTAAACAATGCTCCAAATGCAAGAGAGTATAAAATAATAGTTATATTTCTGTTAGTAATTAGTTTCAGTTGTTGTAGCGTTTATCCAGCCGAAGCATTTTAAAACAGTTTACATAATTTTACAAAAAAATTTCTCTGTTTAAGAAAGCATAATGCTTATTATCTGTATGAAAAATTAACATAAAACGTGATTAAAACTGTTGTATAGTATTCTGTGAACAAGATTGCAGCAGTATAATATTTATGACTCATTAATTTATCAACAAATGAGTTTCGATCGAATCTTATATTTAATTTAATAATTTAATAAAACGTACGACCTAACACGAGATTGGCTTTAACCTTGAGCTTTGATTTAAAGACTGACTGGCGATACTATTTTCATAGAAAAATTTAAAAATTGTTATATTACAAAAAAAAAATCTCGAAATAATTCAAAAGAATAGTTGACAGAATATAAAATTATCGCACTTAAGTCTGCCAAATAGTGAATAAAAACGTTGTATATATATTGTTATGTATTATCTGTTGTACCTTCATTAATTAAAAAAGATATGTCGTATAATAGATATTATATAATTGATTTCTTCTTTTATCAGCCGTTAATATTCTCTATTATAACACATAATGTGGCACTTATGAATTGTTGAATAAATATTTCAATGTAATTTCGAATTATTTCTATAAGGAACAAATACACAGAATACAACAAATGTGATACAAAAATGAAAATAACGTCGATCGGCTTGCCGTAGATCGAAGATATTATTTTCCACGTCGCCTCTCTCTCTCCATCTCAATCCTATTCCTCTACCCTGTTTCGTCCCGAGGACTTTTTCATAAAGGAAATCCTTTCTCTCCTCGACATCCTAGATAAGAATCTACAAGGCAATGTCATAGCTAACGGAATATTTAGGACATCTGCGCGCGAGATAGCTCACGAATGGAAAGTCGACATTGGAGATGAATGTAAGCGCTCCTGAATCATTTTAAAAGTGACTTTGTAAGTCTCGGTAAATGATCTTTTTACATCTTGCGTTCTTCGTGATAAAATAAAAAAAAAATAGAAATATAATAAATATATCATAGAATTTTCCATTCTTCAAATAAATAAAATCATTATTTAAAATATAAGAAAGAAGATCGTGACGAATAAACGAGATAATTTTGAGTTCTGTTCTTTGGCAAAAAAAAGCGGTTTAATATATGTATAGTTCTTTTGAATAACGAATCAAGAATTCATCTCGATATCTCGACTTTACTTTTGTCACACTCATGCGTAACATCTTTTTTGCTCTACCTTTACATTCCCTTTTTTCATGCACGTAACATTCTCGTTCTCCCTCTCACTTTCTCACTGTCTTTAGATATACTTATGTACAGAGTGCGAACTGCGAATAAATGATAACTTACGCACTATCTTATTCTGCGACAGCATTCACTGTCTACTGGGAGTACCCCTAAAGCTTAGCATCCATCCTGCTGTTTTTAGTCAGTTAAATCATCACAATATTACAATTTTTATCAGTAATAATTAATGTAAATTTATATAAATATTTGTTTATCATTATTGACGAGCTTGACTTTTTAATAATTATTTGTGATATATTTTTGTGAACGTCTCCTCTTTAATAATAACTGTTTCTTCACATGCACAAACCATCTATGAAATGTGAATTAATAATAAAGCATTTTGTAAAATTTGGCCTGTTTTATATTATCTATATCTTGTTGCTTCCAAAAATTCTATTATAGTCGTTAATGAGATTGTAAAAATGTAATATAAGCTAAGAAAGACTAAATTAAAGGCCTCAAATTATAGAACATAAAAATTTTTTAATCGTTAACAGATCAAAATTTAAAATTTCAAATCATGTTCCGATTATGGAATCAAATCAGTGATACGGGAACACCCGGTAGGCAGCGAACAAGAACGAGATTAACTTAATAATATGCCGTGTGTATTATACATATGTACATACATGACAAACACAAAAGCGTATGGTGTAAGAGGAGCGTATAGTTGGTTATAGTAAATTAATTAGCTGATTGAATCTATGGCTGTGTTCCAAATTTATTGTCAGCGCTGAAAATCTATCACTTACGTTACATATATTATAGATTTTCAGCACTGACAGTGAATTTTAGAACACAGCTTTCATGAAGTGAAGGAGGGTGGGGGGTAAGGGGTAAGTTACATTCGCTCGTATTTCGCATGTACTTCGCGTACAAAAAAGAAACGTTGCTTCATCGTGCAATTTGTCCCGTTCGGGCAAAATCGGAGAAGTATGGCGCCAAGTATGGCGATGGGATAGAAAAGTTGGCTGGGATTTTTCGCCCGTTGTTTACTTATGGAAATAGTGGTAAACACAAGCCGGTCTAGCCGGCTTGCCGCGAGAGTGTACGAACTGGGAAAGTAAAATGCTAATATGTCTTTTGCTATTTCGTTCGGAAACGTCATCGTCGCTTCGGCATCCTTTGATTTTTCATGGATATAGATATATCTCAGGATAAGAGAGATATTGTTTTTTCTACTTTTTTTCGGGAAAAGATTTGGAGAATTTCCACTGCCAAATAAACGGATAGACAAATATATATTTTTAATTAGAAATTAATTAAATAGTTTGAAATATATGTCGCTTATTTGCCAAAACAACGACATAATTCAAAAATTGTCATTTTTTTGTTATCAGTTGTTAATACAAAAATAGCCCTTTGACATTCTTAATTCTAAATAAATGGCGTAATTGAATTGCAAATATTTATTACAAGAGAATACATTGAAAAAAATATTTGTGTGATATTACATGATTATGCTGGGTTCTTTTGTTCTAGCATAATCATGTAATATTGCAGCCTACATATAATAGAAAATTACATATTATATTAATTTCGCATGCAATATGTATTTTTGAGATTCCATTGAACATGGAATTTTATGTTTAATTTCACAAAGTAAGATCTCGTGCTAGAAGTACGCGTATAGTAAAATCTTAGTATGTTAGATATATATGTCTCTATAAAAACGTATAATTTCCGTTCCTGTCTCGTATATGACTTTACATACTAATATTTACCTCCTATACTGATATTAAAAATATTCAACTCATTTTCTGAAAAATTTGATTTTTTTCAATTATGTCATTATTCCGGCAAATAAGCGATACAATCATATATATTTATCTCTTTATCAAGTTTAAATTAGCATTATTCAATTAAAAAATAAATTAATATAAAGACGTTTATACAGTGTAAAGATATTTATAAAAAATAAAATATATAAAAGTATTTGTACAATGATAAATTCATGATATTAAATTATACTCAATTTGAATTTCGAAGTGTTTTTTTAAGTAATAATTATATACAGATATTTTTATTTTGGAAAAATGTTTCGTATATATAGAATGTATTAAACTTCAAAAATATATTCGACGGGAGACGCTCCCGCGTCTCTTGATTAAAGAAAATTATCTGAATACCTGAGCGGACGTGACGATTTGATAGACGGCTATTTGACGCT
>NW_011626731.1:337571-387082 GCF_000204515.1 Acromyrmex echinatior | reverse complement strand
ATACGCTCTAAACATACACCGAGAAAAGCTCAAGGATAATACAACAATATATCCACAGAAGACTTTTCTCTCCACTTTTATCCGGACATTATCGGATCGTCAAAAAATTATCGTGTTGAAAAAGATATTTTTAATGCAAGTAAAATTCATGTTTTCATGATTTAATAATTAAAGATAACTAATAAATTTATATATATATATATCACTCCAAGTTAATTTTTAATCGATGTGTTAAATGAATTTCAGCAGGTCTTTATTTTTCTTCAACAGTAATAATTTATTGCCGATCCAAATTTCGGCAAGCTACTTGAGTACCTTGATCAATCGGAAGTCTTGCGCTCCGCCGATGTGCATTAAGTCTTCTCTTGGCTCCTCTTGCTCTGAGTACTTGGGGCCCAAGGTCACAACGAATGGTATTCGCCCAGCACGAGGCCGCTGTGGTAACTCGCATGCGACGTGGACATCCCCATAGAGCCCATGCCTTGATAAGCGCCCATGCCCATGCCGTTCATCGACATGGTATTCATGGTGTTGACGCTTTGCATGGTGTTGGATAGCATCGTCGAGGGGCCCATCGGGCTCAATCCACCCATAGAAGGGGCGATCGCACCCATCTGCATCGACGTTGCAGTGTGCGGTAAGGACTTCTGTAGATCCGCGGAGGTTGGCGTTCCGATTAGATAGTCCTGTCATAGAAAATTCTCATATTTCTCTAATCTATTTCTATACAAGTTATAAAATATAAATATATGTGTTACTATCATAGTATTCAAATACATATTTTTAGACCTTTGCATTCGTGAGTTAAAAAAGTCTACAATTATTATATTTTCGAGATATTGAATATTTTTAAATATTAATATTTTTGAATCCTTAACTTTTCATATATCAGAATAAAATAATAATAATAATTTTCCAGTTTCGTTGTCATAAAAAGACAATATATAACAATTTTTTCATTTTCAAAGAGAATGAGAAAAATAAAGTTAAAAAGAGTACTGCATTTTTCTATCCCTCTTGGTTTCGCTTTACGAAAAATTAAAGTAACGTATACGAGCAAGAAATAAACATTCAAGATTATTTCGTCGTCCTACCTGTGGATAGTATTGCATGTAATCTAGCTGACTTTTCTGTTGAGCGCAGCTAGGCGGTGGTGGTGGCAAGGTGGCGGCAGGATGGACTAAACCATGGGCGCCGTGAGTGCCCACCTGGATATGATGCTGTAATTGATGATGGAGGTTTCTCTTATCGTCGCCGCTTTCGCTACTCGTGTCGTGGTGCTGCATGTGTGGATGGCTCAAGGTCGAGCTGTGGCCTTGGTGATACGAATGCGGACTGGAAACTGAGACGGAAGCTGGTGGCGGAAGTTGGTACATGCTAGAGGTTTGCTGATGGTCCACCATTTGTTGCTGCTGCTGCTGTTGCTGTTGAACCGCGCAGGAAGACGGCTGTTGTTGCTGTTGCTGCTGGCCGGATTGCCGCTTCGTCTCGTCGCCACTCTCGCTGCTGGAATCCCCGAGACCTCCGCCGTGAGTTTTATCCTCCCTCTGGCCACTGAAATTGCAAAGCAGTGTGTGCCTTTCAAAAAAAAAAAAAAAAAAACAGGTGGCCTTTTTGCGAAGATACTACGTTTCACATACAAAAAATTCCAAGTAAAAGACGGCAGGTTGAACACGAGTTGATTTTAAACAAATTGTTATGCTAATTACATCATTATTATACACCATGTTTAAGAGTTGTTATTTATTATGCTAATTATATTATCAAATGTAATCTTAAAAGTGTATTCCTCTCTTTTTTTTTTCTCTGTCTCTCTCTTCCTGTCTCATTATTTGTTCCTTTCTTATTTAAAAAAAATTAATTATTAATCCTTCTCATTACAAAAATTAAAATACCGATAATTAAGAGTGACATTAACTCTGTCTAGAAATTTATAATTACTTCGAAACAAATAATATATCGAATACTAAGTAAGCTGCGTAATTAAAAGTGATGCAAATTGTATAATATCAATATATATATATTTCGTCACCGATTCTCATTAGAGACATGTTCTCCATTATTCCATTATAAAGACATCCTAGGGGCATACTTTAATTGCATTCGCAGGCGCGAGCGTCACGTTTAAAGCAGCGAGTAAACCACCGATGCTGATCGGCGAAGCTTGGGAATCGAAATAATATCGCTTAAGATAACGCCGGTGTCGGTGTGTAAAGTACTGAGAAGAGGGTATATTCTGCTTTTTTCGTACTTGTGAATTAAGGGCGGGCACCGAGTGTAGGGAGGCAGAGTCTTAAAGAGATGTGTAGTGGAAAGGAAAAAGAGACGGAATAGGGAAAAAAAAAGTATGAGAAAAGGCGAGAGAGACGCTCTCGGCGTCTCGTAAACTCAATTTAGCAGCCTGGACCTCCTCGAAGCACGTGGGACCTACGGGCCCGACTGAACCCCCTTCACCTACCTCTCCTTCTATTCCTCTCCTTTTCTGTCTCCCTCAGTCTTTCCCACTTTCTCTTTGTCTATCTCCTCCAGGTACCAGCAATCGTTAAGCGCTTGTTTTACAAGTCGTTTAGACGTGAGACCGGTGATATCGCACTGTTCAAGGCAAGTGCTGCGACACTTGTCTATGGGGTGTTTCCGAGAACCGGTCTTTGATATGAGAGAGAAACTACCGGAGTGATAAGGGAGCACGGAAGATATCTGAACTCTCAAAATCATAGTCTCGAAGAACAATGCTGATAAAAGTTTCGCTTGCGACATATCGTCGCAAAATTTCTAGCAAACTTTAGAAAACTAAGATAAAGTGAAAAATTCAGATATTATATAATATTTTTCTCTCAGTATATATATATATATTGAATTTTTTAAATAGAGAATATTTTTTTCTAATTTAATGCTAATCGCGTTTGTTAATATATAAGAGAGCAAAAGTGTTTTAGCTAATGCCAAATTTAAATTCTGATAAGTCTACATATTTTGACATTGTAGCTATAAAAAAATCATCTCTGTCTGCCCTAAAGACGAGACGATTTAATACAAAATTTATACAGAATGGAAAACTAAACTCACAAGAAGATTATATTAATATCAGTCTCTATATAAAGACAAATTATACAATAATATATGATCGACAATAAGAGCAAATTCTATATACAATATATTAAAGGCAAAATGTACAGAACTGCCTCCATATTCATTTTTTTCATGTTATTCATTATTATCAGTCGTAGCTATATCGATTTCTTATAATTAATTTCATTACGAAAGTTACGATTTCTGATTAACTGTCATTTCTGTATAATCGTATAAAAATGAAACCCGGACGTATTGAAACAATGTAAGACCGAGTCTATCGTAAAGATCTTTGTACCACCCGTTACATAGGTAGAACCTATAACCGGACGGAGGTGTCCCCAGGTATGTCTTATCCGTCCGTAGATCGCGCAGTAAATTTATCCTCGTTGCGCTGCACGGCTACGAAAGAACAGAATCTTTCGGGTATTATTATTTTCATTAGGATTTGTGACTCATCGCGTGTAGGAGACATTTATTTCGAAGCCCCGCCATGACACTTATTCCGCGTCTCCAAGATCGACGCTTTTCTCTTCTTTTCTTTTCTTTCCTCCACGTGGAATCAAGAAGAAACAGAAAGAGAAAGAGAAATTTCTTAAATGTTGGAAGCTTCAACGATTTAACCCCCCAATGGGAATAATTAATAATTATCTCCGTGAAATTTGTCATTCTATTATCTTCGCGATAATCTTTAAATCAATTTTTGTCTCTGCTTTTTTTTAGATTTTTCAATGATATGCTAAATTCAATTACCATTTTTTTATCGTATATATGTATAAACCGATTGTAAAAACATGCATAAAATATCAAATAAAGAAGGAATATTCATTAATTTCAATAAAAGTGCTTACAATTAGCTAGTTGAAAATTATATTTTAATAAGATGTATTTAATTAATGGGAATAAATTTTATAATTCTAATATTTACATTATACATAAATTTTATATTATTATATTATATCATAAAGCAATATGTACAAAATTGCGTCATCATATTCATTTTTTTTTCACATTATCCATTAACGCAGTCGTAGTCAAATCTATTTCTTGAAATTGGTCTATCTATACGAAAGTTACAATTACTAATTAGCTGGGACGTCATTTCTGTATCATCGCATATAAGTATTTTGTAAAACATTACACAGTTGTAATTTTCGTCCTTTAAAACATTATACTTAATAACCATAAAAACAATAGATCAGATTTTTTTTTTTACTTTAGACATTCTGTTTTATGCTCGCATCGTCCGTGTCGAGATCAACGTCAAGGATTATAAAAAATGCCAGGAATTTGAAGAGATTTTATCTGTAGATTCTACGTGAGTCGCCGTTGTCTCACGAAAAATGTAGACGAATCGATCTCAGCGACCGCTACGGAATTTCGAAGTAAATCTTATTTACGGACCAGCCGATTAATAAAACTAGCCGCTCCTTCGTCGTTATCTTTCTTACACTGACCAGTGTCATAAAATTGGGATTAATGACTCAGCTACTTCATTGAAGATACAAGCAAATTTCTTTTTTTAACAAATTTAAATTATTTAAATTAGATAATGTTTATTATCATTATATTGGTTCATCTAGATTTTTGATAGATGCACTCTATCATATAATCCACTTATTTTAATATTATACTGAGAGAAAAAATTGCAATTACCATAATTTAACCACAATTTATAATCCTTTTCATACCAACCATACATTTTTTAATATATCTATAAATATGTATAATTATTAGGAGACAGGCAGTGTCTCGCTAAGTTATTACTAACTGTTATACCAGTAATAACAATAAAAATGGAGCGGTTATTACCATAATTATTTTACCATGCAATTACAGTCACAAATATACCAAATACTTTTGTCTCAGTGTATATTATGTTGAGCTCAAGTTTTAAATCTATATGTTCCGCGTAAATTTTAGAAGCGAAATTTAAGGATCACGTAACGTCGATCCAGCAAATTACGTTGCACGCCATGTGAGAGCAGTTTTACGAAAGGTGGTACCCTTTAATTGGATGGTGCAAATAACGCATAAATAACCAGAGAAACGTGATGCCGCCGCCGCTCATTCATGGAGGTCGACTATGGCGAGATGCCGTCTATATAGGGCGATGGGGGAAGGGAGGGAGGGGTATTAGCATAATTCCTAATTTAATTTCTCGATAAATTCCTGATCGCACGCTCGCCACGAAATGAGATGCTATCGCGGCACCACTAATTCGCGTCTAAGTTTATATCGCCTGGGACTGGCGCGGGGCCCGATAGCATCTTCCTCCCCTTTTGTCTCCCTGTCTCTTTCTTTCCATGCCGGGGCCTCCTCGTAAAATCGGATTATATCGGCTCTGTCGCCCCTGCGATGTCGCGTACTTTATTCCGGTTTGCGGTGCGATATCGTCGTCGGAAAACGAGTTTGCGGGGTCAGAGTGCGAGAGAAGACTTCTAACGAGTTCTGTTTTTCGCGTTTCCTTCCTGCGCTTTTCCGTACCGTTAAAAGTATCCTGGCGAATACTTGTACATTTTAAAAGCTCTATGTAAATATGTATATTGTTACATAAATTATATTGATATTGACATAATTATATAGATATTGTTGTAAAAAGAAGAAAATATTGTAGGCTACAGCAACAACTCCTCCTAAGAGATTGTTAGTTTAATTTAGCATTTTCTATATGTAACTATCGAATTTATTTTTCTCATTCCAAAAATCCCACGCAACCGTTTCGCTCTCGAAAAGAACGCCAGTTTCGCCCCCGGGATTACTTAACTCACTGAAGAAGGCAGAAAGGCAAACTCGGGGCCCGTAGAGCAAATTGAAAATCGGCTGACCCGTTTGTCGGCCTCGGGATTCCGAAGAAAAAACGGCGGATTTTCCTGAGGCTCTCTTGGCCTCGGAAGGTCTGTCCATTGCTCCCGGCAGGTGAGCACGTCGAGGAAGTTACTGGCAGCTGATTCCATAAACAGATAGGAAAGGAGAGTTTCCACAGCCTAAAATAATGGGGGGCAGCGTACCGTGTACACATCGTACGAATCTCTATTTGTAAACTACGGCTCTCGCCTCTCGGCCTTTACCTGCGGGATTCTCTCGGGCCCTGTGAAACGTCCGGGCGAATTTCTCGCGCGCGTGCAACGGATACGGGATCATCCGCGGAAAATTCACCAGCGCGAGAAAATCCGAGAATTATAGCCGATGCAATTTTGGCTGGTTTAATTTCCGGTGCTATAAACATAAATGTATTTTAAACTATATCGAACGTGTTTTCATTGCGACGCACACCAGAGGTCAAACATTCTTTCTGAGCGAGAATTGAATTTAGACTTAATGAAGAATAATAAAGAAATGCTAGAATTAAAAAAATTTAGATATATGGATACAGATTTGAAAATAATTTTGTTAAACAATCGAAATAATTATGTAGGAAGTTGACATTCTAGTAGTGTTTGAGTTTTTAAGTGTCCTATTACTTAAATAGTTCAACATATATTTAGTTAAATTTTAGGTACTTTGGCAAAATTATTTTTTCCATGTTAATACTAAAAAATTAATGTTCTTTTTTATGACAGATTATTATATCAGAAGATTCCTGAATTACGTAAAATCTACAAAGTATCTTCCAAGCAATTAATAATCATTTATGATTGTGAGTTATGTATTATATAAAGATTCTTGGCTCGTGTGTTGCGCGCATTTGTAATCATAAAGACTAACAAAATAATAATCTCAACAAAGTGGAGTTTCTCGAGTGAGAAATATATTTGAAGAAATACACGGAAGAATTACGATGATTCTCACTGACACGCCGGTTATTATTCTGATAATGAATGGCGCGTCCCGCGCCATTGCGCCATTTTATTTGTCGCGATTTCACACAATTCGACGATGGAACGTATCGATGTGCCAGAGAATTTGCGTTTTCATGCCAATTGTCGTACGCGCGATTCCGAAATACGAGGTCTACCTAAATACGAGGTCTACCTATTCAAGAATCAACATGCTCGGTATCGACAAACTATGCCAGAATACAGCAACTCACAGGTTCATCTTCTAGTAAGATAACTCATAAATTTTGATAAATGACAGCTATAAGTGCTTGAACTTGGCACTGACAACTGCTTTGTTAGCGCACAGGATAACGATGTTTATAATTTATTTACTTCTTGATCGAAGTAGAGATAATATTCTTACATTTCTTTTATATTATATAGTAATTTACATAAAAAGGAGGGGAAAAGAAGAAAGAAGAGAGAGAGAGAGAGAGAGAGAGAGAGAGAGAGAGAGAGAAAGAGAAAGAAGACGAAAAAAATCTCATTTAAATCAAACAGATATTAATAACAGCAATAAAATTTTATCAACTTAAAATCGATTTTTCCTTGAAGAGAATCCATCATTTTTTCACAAGTATACTTAATTTTTAACATTAAATAGTTCTCCAACTAATTCTAAGTTTGTATGACTCATGTAGTATTTTAACAGTCTAACAGATTAATAAAATATTACATGAGTCTGATAATTACATTTACCATCTAATAATGATGAAACTAAACTAACATCTAACCACTTAATCTAAATTAACGGTTGATTCAATATAAATAAAATGTACACATTCTGTATACATTGCTTCAATTATAATATAGAATTTTTCTCCAATATTACAATATAATATTGAATATTTTATATTATAAATTCACACATAGGATAAAATAGTACAATTCCAAATGAAATAATATTTAAATTTTCCAACTTTCAAAGAGTATAAATTTATTCCCTTGATATCTTTCAGTACCAATGAGAGGTGTGTACTAAATTTGAACGTTGGATTTAAATTTTATTTCGTTTAAAACTGGACCACTTTACCTTATTACAAACTACTATATAAATTTATGTATATTCACGTTCGTGTTAGAAAGAACGATTTTCGCACGGTGTGTGAAGACCTCGATAAAAAATGAAAGTCCCGTTTTATTTTTTTTCCTATTTGGACACGCCACCACGAAGCGATTGTGGTGGTCGTCTTGGTGGCCAGTCCAGCTTGCTGTTTTCCATAGATCTATCAGAGACGCGTCGTTATTTATAGCGGATCGACGAGATTCCCGCAGGTAAGAGCAGCATCCTCGCGCTCGGCGGTCGCGCGCCGCGGCGTTAAAACACTTTCGGTGTTTCGGGATTCTTTAATCCGGATTACGTCGGACCTACCGGTAGTTCTCGGCATACCGCGAGCGTGTCACAAGAGCGAACGGATCTCTCTGTCATCGTCTCGTCAGGACGTCGCGCACTCATTACCGGGACGAAAGGATTTAATGAATGGATTTAATCCCGGAAGAAGCGCCGAAGAAGGGACACCCAGCGTGAATTTTTGACCTTCGAAATATCCCTGTGAAGTTTAGTGCGTGTGGAAGGGAAGAGTTTCTTATCGGTCCTTCGATACGGCAAGGTTAAAGATCGTAATGTGTTATTATAAAGTATATATAAGTATGTTTTATTTATTTATTTTGGAGATTCTATAATTTTATGCAAATTAATTTTTCTTTACTTCTCCTTATTGGAAAATTTAATCACTTTCAATGTAGAAAATATAAGAAAGTACCAAAGTATAAAAACAAATATTATTATAATAGCAGATTTGCTTTACAAATTTTTTGCTATATTCTTAATATTGTTCGTTATACTCCGTGTATTTTTCAATTCGATCTCGCGAATACAGAGAATTTAAAATTTCATTCAAATCAAGAAACGTTCGTCATTAATATTAAAGCTAACGAAAATGTAAAAAACAAATAAAGATGAATGAAATTTTATTTTAGAGATGTATATGGGATAAATAAAATTTTCCTTAGCGGAGAGTTAATTAACGAAGAATTTGGGATCGTCTACATTTATTAAAATATTTTGTCAAATTATTAAAATACTAAACCGTAATCAGATATCTTATAGTTCAGTGTTGACAAATATTTTATGATTAGATAAAGAAAAGAATAGAATGCTTAAAATGATCTAAATCCATACTTTTTTACATGTATTCTAAATTGAATATGTATCTCAAATTAGCCAATTATATAGTCGTTACGTTCCTTTACAAATCGAAGCAAGCTCGCGCGTCGATCGAAGAGGATGAACGTCCAACCGCAAGACGCCACAAAGGACTCGTCTGAGATTGAAAGGCGCCACTGAATGCGCAATGCCTTTCGTCCCAATGAAAAAAAAAAAGGGGGAAAAACATGTAAGAGTGGGAAAGAAAGAGACAGAGGAAAGGAGGGCACAGCCATGTTGGATCGTCTCAGCCATTTTTGAGGACGAAAAAAAGGCGGGATAGGGGCTCGCTTCGTGAAAACCGCTTTGAAGAAGACCACGTCAAATCTGACAGCTCGCGGGAAGGGTCCACATATGGGCACGTAAGGGCCGAAAGGGCCCGCCTCGTCCCCGTTGCTGTTGAAAAAGAACGAACCGCTCGGCTCCCCTCTCCGTACTCCCGCGATCACCCGTCTTTTCCTCTTCTCCTTGTTCAGAATCGTGGGGGACAGAGGGGCATTCATTCATGCACGCATTCCCAGAATGCAACGTGCGTGCGAGTGTGTCCGGTACATGCATGGGACCCTTGGAAGGGGCGGAGGGATATGGCAGAGAGGAGAACGCGAGTACCGTCTACCATGACGCGGATATCTGCGAGATCGGAAAAGTGTCGAACCAAAAAATACATAGAGTATGACAAAAGTATTAAAAATATATTAGTTATAGCAGAAAATTTATAAAAAAAAACATCGGCAATTATAATATTTGCTTTTAACAGCATTTTCTTATATTTCCTATATCAAAAGTGAATGAATTCTTCCATTGAGAAAGAAGTACAGAAAATTGCACTGTAGAATGTGCTTCTAAACAAAAATAAATGAATAAATAAAAAACTTAATAAATAAAAAATACAAACTTATATATATAGTAGGTATACAGCAGTTGAAGATGATTTAATGTACGAATTATAAGTATGGATATTTCCCGCATATATAATAAAGCAGATTTAGTTAAAAAATGGGAAAGTATTCATATTAATATAATAAAGTATAATAAATTCTCATTTCAATAATTATAAAAATAAAGTAATTTTGCTAGTTCTTGGAACCTAATCATTTTGATCTGATATAACACGATTATGCACGAGATTTGGGGGCCTTTATTCTGTAATTCTTAATAACAGTAATGTAACTTAATAACAATATAACGATAACATTACAGTAATTAAGAGTTAGAATAGGGACTTTTAATCTGAAAGTGCAATGAATGTATACATATATCGTATTTTTTTTTTCTTTAGAAATTGACACAGAGTTTCAGAAAAATGAATATTCTTTCGTGAAAATTGCATAAGCCAAGAGTCGCTTCGACCTTGACGAGGTTGAACCGCGCCCAATTCCCGCATACGACATGCAACGGAAGTCGTGGAAAATCGTTTGAACGTCTGAGCGATTTCCTTGAGCCTGTCTGTCTCGTCTCTCTCATGAGACTTGTTAAGGTTGCACAACGAGGTTGCCGAATGCGTTCTTGATGTAGAAATATAAACGAATGCAGAACTGCACATAGTAGGCGAGTAGTATCGATAAACATCACGATTAGAGAATCCCGACGAAAATATGCAGATTTTAAAAACATTCAATTATTTTGTAATTATTTTATTTTTAATCACTTTTAAATTATTTTTAATAAAATGTAATTATTTTTATATAATCGGATACAAATAATTAATAAAATTATTTTAGTGCTATAAATGTAGTCAATTTTAAGAATACTTTAAGGTACAAAGATTGAAAATTCTCTCTCTCTCTCTCTCTCTCTCTCTCTCTCTCTCTTGTCCTCTGTGTTACAGAAATCCAGATGACATTTATGATAATCCATCGCTTAATTCATCGCTTTAATTGTGTCATAATGCAGTGTTTAGCGTGTGTACGTTGGATTAATTAACGCGAATGATTTGACATTTAGAGTCCAGAACTTGGAAGCGGATACGGCAGTAGCGGCTACGACACACAGCGTTGAAGCGAGTTTTCTGATTACAGACACGGGCAGCGCGCTGCCCAGACACCGTGCCCGCTGTAACCGTAAACCAGGGAATGGTACCAGTATTCGTGGCTATTTCGGGGCCACGTCGGCGCTACGATTTGAACGAGTGTCTCCTTCCGCTTGACCCGAAAGCATCTTTATTCGCTTGCAAAAATTTACACGACGGTTCGCGTCGTTCGCGGAGAAAGCGAAATATCAAAGAACACGCCTTCGGATACATACGCGGTGCATTATGCCATCAATCCATCGAGATTTTTCCGAATAATTCATAACTCCGGGATGTAATAATAACAGTTACTTTCATCAAAATCAATACACGCTCGCCAATACACGAACAAAATGGTATCGAATGTAAATTAATTAAAAAGAAAAATGAACGAATTTTAATGCACTGTAAAATATATTTAACGCAAGTTAAATGTTTGAAATCATCTTATACATCACTTCATAACGTAATACAATCAATGCGAAATAGAAAGTATTCATATTCATATAATAAAATCGAATATTCCAAAGGATCGAATGTCTAAATTATATAATTCATGAATTTTAGAATAAGAACAGAAATTTGATTACCTATTGAGACAGAGGAAAGTTGCTGTTGCTTAAAATATTCCGCTTTTTTTTTTTTTTTTTTAAAGAAACATGTTACCGTTTGCTTGTATTATATAATATTATCGATTCAAAAAAATCTGTTTTGACAACATTTCGAGCCTTCGAGTGATTATTGAGGCCGCAGGCAAAGTTAGTCAGTTGGACGCCATGTCGAAAGTACCTTAGGGCGTACCGGGTGTACGAAGGGCGAGGTAAAGTAGCGCCACCCTCTTTGTGTCACCGACGAGTCTCTGCTTTTCAGAAGGAGTCAATATTGGCGTAGCCACCCCTGTCTCTAACCCTTACCGACCACCCTCGCGGCCGTTACCGCCCTTTCGACGCCGATTCTCCCATCTGTCTCATTCTACATCCGGCAAAAGTACACTGTCCCTTCCAGAAAACTCGCTACTTGGATTATTTTTAACCCTCTTGTCTGCGAATCGATACTCGCGGTTAATCAACCGCCGGATAATCGATTAAACAAAATTATCCCGCAAAATTTGATGAAGTGTATGCAGAAAATGTATGAAAGCGCGAACTTACTTTCCATCTTGAAGATCAAGAATGTAGATATTATATATATATATATATATAATAAATGTTACATATTTAGCCATCAGAATGTCTATGCGATCCAACGCTCGAAAGTTATCATGAAATATTAAAAGATATTAAAACACGAGTAAGACGGATTAATCGGAATTAATAAAGGAATATAAAAAATTTTTTTTCATTTATTAATCTCGATTGATCTGTCTTATTCGCATTTTATTAAATTTTGCACAACATTGCGTAAGCAGTAAAATAATGATTGAAAATTTAATATTTAATATTCATAAAAGGTTTAATAAAAGATACACGTATTGTTCAATCAGGTGAAAAATATGTTAGCAATATTAAACATTAAAATCGTAATTGCGTATCACATTTCATTTTTATTCCATATTATTGCGTAACTTCGCAAAAAGTTCAGCATTGTAGATATGTATTTTTACACTATTACGCAGTAAATCCATCGAGTACTGAAATTCAATCTTTTTATCTCAACTTGATGATGACTATTATTATAATAATATAAAATACTTTTAAAAGTTTCCTAAAAATATCTTTTATGCACAGAAATTTTTAATTTAATTTTTAAATTGTCTAACTTTTTATTGTAGAATAAAGCTAGTCTATTATACAGAATTTACCAACATAATTATGATGGTCATAAATAAGAAATTTTAATATTTTTCAAAAATATAATTGTTAAATATTACTACCTACGCTTATTAATTATACTTCTTTGTTTTATTCAAATATACATTGAAGAAAAATATATTTATGTTTATCAATACATTTGCTTTATAACATACTGAAATTTTTACATTTTAATAAATCCGAGTAATGTCGAAGATTTTTGTATATTAGATAAATGCTTTAAAAAATCATTAATATTATAACAATATTTAAAATAATAATTTATTTAGGAAATTAAATAATTGTAAAACTAAACAGTTTTTTTATACACATATATTTATATAAGAAAGAATTTTTTCGCGGTTTGTTGCAAAGATATTCGAAAAAGATGTATGAAATATCAGATAGATTTAATTTGGGTAATTAAATTTATCAAAACTTTTCAGTCTTACATTTAGGGCTCTATTCTGTAATCCTTAGTGAATGATTATAATCATTAATAAAGACTCTTTTTTTTTATTCTATAACAACAAAATAGCGATAAAAATCTCGTACACTCAATAATAACTCAACTGTTGTTTGAGTTTACGATAATTTTGTTACCAATAAGTTTGATGTTAATGAATAATAATAGTCATTTGTAGAAAAGAGAAAGTTCGTTCGATAATATCATATCGTAAGGATTACAAAAATCTTTACAAGACAAAGGTCTTTAGTCTTGCAATTATCCCGATTGATTTTTTTGCAATAACCTTTGTACATGCAACAACAATTGTCACTTCTGAAATATACGCAGCTTGTGTGTGATCTATTATGCCGCCCTTCTTTGTTCACGCGTAGAATTTTACGACGGTGATACGGCGGATCATCGAGTCCAGTTCGTAGAAAACGTCAGAAGAACCGCACACGTCGCCCGATAAAACGTCGCCACAAACAAACGCGGTGAGCAGCCGAGCGCGTGTTTTTCGCTTATGCGGCGCGAATAAAACGTCCGTCCCTAATCTAATCTAATCTAAAGTGGACAATCTCTGACGGCCGACAAATGAGAGAGACGTTAATCTTACTGCCAGTAGTTTCCAAGCGATGATCATGGAGCGTGTTTAGAGTTTCGTCATTAATCCGGAATAAGCGCAGAGTTCCTTTCATGTAGAATGTTTCCTGACTTAATAACTTATCAATCTTACTGTTGCACAAAAAGCTCGAGTTTTTAAAAAAATTTAATAAATTAAAAACCTATTCCACGAGCTTTTCGTGTTTACACAAAATTAATTGTTTAATTTGATTTAATTTAATACATGTACAAAAATTACTGAATAACGCCGGAAGGAAACTAAACTTCCCTCGGCGATGGAAAGAAGGGAAATAGCTGAGTTATATTAAGTGTTACATGAAAATTATATTAATTTGTATATATAATTGTACAAAATTAATCGCGATGATATTAATCTGTCTGACCGATGTAGCAACATAAATCTAAAATTTCATGAAATTTCTATATTTTACAACGCGATTGATCGATCGAATCGAGGTCAACGCCGACAGGAGTCATCGATTGGATCGGTCCGGGAGAGACGACTTAAATTTTAACAACAAATCGATCACATGGGATAAGATTGTCGGCCGACTGGAAATAACGTCCCTTACTACAATATATGTTCTCTTCCTCCATTTTTCTCTCCGCGCTGTCGGATGAAGGGGGCGAACGAGAACGGAGGCGAGGGCGAGAGCGAGGGCGAGGGTTCGAGGGTTGGTACATTAGCAATGTTTTGTTGACACTGGAGAACAACGACGAAGCCATTACTGGCTTCTGCCAGCGTGATATAGCCCTTCGATCCATCGAGCAAACCGGCGAACGGCAAACTCGCTATAAGAGAGACTGCTCGGTCTCTTTTTATCATCGAGACGTCATTGTTGTAAAACTATTTTCTGCATTTTTATAGCGTTTTCCATTATATAGAAAAACTAGTGCACACTAATGCAATTAAATGCAAATTAATTTACACATTTTCATTATTAATAAATAATTTAACCCTTTTATTCTTTTTTATGTATTCTTGTCACGATAGCTTCATACTAATAAAAGGATTAAATTATTTATTAACGCGTGTTTAGAGTTTAGCCATTAATTTGGAATAAGCGCAGAGTATCCTTTCATGTAGAATGTTTCCTGATTTAATAACTTACCAATCTTACTCTGTTATGTAAACACAAAAAGCTCAAGAAAGTTTAAAAAAAAATTAATAAATCAAATTAAATTAAATTAAATAAATTTAAAACTATTTCTCGAGCTTTTTGTGTTTATACAAAATAAATATGTAAACCGATTTACACTCAATTGTACCAGTACTGCACTAGTTTTTCCAATGGAAAAGATTAACAATAATTTTCACATTTAGAGATCTGTATATTTTTTTTGTATTTGAAAACTTTGGCATTGCTTGAATTACGATGATGACTTTTGCAATTTATAATTCTCATTTAGAAATCAGAAATGAAAGTAAAATTATTTTTAAAAATGCCAACCAAGCTTCTTTCTGCTTCAAATATCTTCTCGTTTTAATTTAACCTTTAATCACCTTTTTGATATAACATAACCGGTTTTTTTTCCAATGCTTTTCTAATACTTTCTCCATTGCTTATAATTTTTTATTAATCAAGATATTTGCTTAGTTAGGTATATTTCTTAATATCTAGGTATATTTCCTAATATCTATTTCGATTAAATAATTTTTTTATAATATATTCATTTTTATAAAAGTTGTAGCAATCGAATTGATTATCAATGTATTGTTCTCATAGGCATGTAATGTTCTAATCAGATTATATAGAAATTGTTGAGATTGGTCAACTGAAAATTGGTCGATCAAAGCAAAGTTGATTCAAGATTGATTTTCTTTCTTCCAATTGAAATTCCAATTCAATCTCAATATCAATCTTTATAGTCTTGATATGGGCTTGAGGACTTAAAAATCATTCAACTGAAGAATAATAAATTCGAAATACGATAAGTTGGAGAGCGATTGTGGGATGTCCATACATTGGTTTTTATTTATTTCCGCGGCGCCACGAGATGTTGCTCTCTTAGCCCTTAGCCCATCGCTCATAAAGTTAGGTCCCTTCATCGTGACTCTAACTGCGGGACTAGCGCGACGATAATAAAGACGTTTTAAGCGCCATATACAAGCGCGGCCGCTCTCGCAGAGAGAAAGTGAGAGAGCAAAAAAAAAATATACAGCGGGACCAGTGCGTGCAGTCGGGAGTTTATTTTTGACTGCGAAGAGAATGGGAGGCACAATGCACTCGCGGATGCACCGGCGTCCATATTCCCGTCTCTTCCCGCCACCTTTCTGTGGCTCTATTGTTTGTCGTTTTGACAATGATCGAAATCGACGCGTTTTAAGTGTCGTACATATACAACGGCGCCTACAAACAAGGATCGCAGCGCGAAACGTGCAGCATTTATTTTTCAAGCCGAGCGATAGAATCGATATTCGAAAAAAAAGAGCCGACTGACCGACTGTTTTTCAAATCTTCGAGTGCAACATGATGCTGCCGAAAATGCTGTAACTGTAGCGCTTTTTTTATATTCATCACGAAAACGTGTCATTGGCTGCATTCAGGAAAAGTAACTTTACAACTGTTATAAAATTATAATATGATTGTCATTTATACATTTAGAAACAGTGAAGAATGAAGGAAAAGAACGAATCATATTAAAAAATCTTACAAATGTAAATCTGCTTTTTTTATTGAACACAGCCATTCCGAAGGAACACACAAAAATCAACAAAAAATTAAAATGACTTTATCTTGATTTTTAATGTTAACAAACAATCAAATTTTATAATTTAAATCATCATTTTGATTTTGTCTTGACTTGGTGTGTTTCTTGGGTTGTGCTAGTCGATCTCTCGTTTACGAGGAAGACTCATGAAACCTAATCTGTATATTAATCTGTAAGTAGCTAGGTGATAACATGGGATGTTTAGAGAGCACCCCCTAAAAATCGTATATTTATATTTATATTTTTCAATAATATATATAGAATTAAATACATTATGTACCCATTTAAAGAACATTTTGATTGAAGTATCTAAAAATTTAGCTAAATATAGATAATTTATTGGTCTATTAAAATAATTACGCAAGAATTTCAAGCATGAGTACTGCTGCAAGAAAATTTTCAGCCAAAAACTTTTTTTTCGTATTTATTTTTGAGATAAACGAATGTAAAAATAAAGAACTTCAAAACTTTTAGACAATACTTTTCATTTTCCTTTTCCAGAGAGAGAGAGAGAGAGAGAGAGAGAGAGAGAGAGAACAAAGTTTTTAAAATAATTGTGCAAAGATATATTGTGGCAACATGTATTTAAAAATTAGGAAAAAAAAGTGCGACAATATACTATCTAAATTCTTTGAAAGAATCTGACTTTAAAGAATGAATTCTACCATTTTTTTAAGAAAGACATTCCAGGGATTCTTTAAAAATGAGATTCCACACCAAAGAATTTAAAGAGTACGTACAAAATCTTCTTGTGCATTGTATATATAGCTTCTTACAATAGGGATTGTGACCTGTGATTTCCTATTTGTGAGCTATGTAAACACATACGTCATTGCCATATCGCTCTCCATTGTCAGATATTATCTATATTATTTTTAGCCTAACCGCCGAAGTGATCATCCGGCGGACTAAAGTAGCGCCGAAGGCTCTCCTCCTTCATGCTGCAACGCGACACCGTACGCACCGTCGGAAAATTTCGAGAAGCGACAGGGACGCGCATGGATTATCCGGCGCCGTCGCCGACATCTTAATCAGCATCACCGCGCGTTATCTCACGTTTGGGCGATACACGCACGTTCCGTTGTCATCGGACACTGAGTACTGAGAACAGCGGTTCCGTTATCGTCGACAGTGATGCAATTGCAACGACGTTTCGCCGTTGACACACTGCATCGTCATCGTGCTTTGTGCGTTTCTCAAAGTGCAGCGGATGCACTTTGGCACAGTTGGATTGGATGCTGACGAGACTTTGTATCTCTAATACATGCTCGCCGTGAATCGACCAGCGCAAATAATCTAACCGCTGATTACGGTCGAAGAAGTCCTCTCCCTCTCTCTTATCGGAGCCAGTCCTGATTTTTCGGTATGCAAAACAGTCGTGGCATACTGCACGACTTTTTATCTCGATCGAGGAGAGAGAAGAGCGAGGGGGAGGGAGAGAGAGAGAGAGAGAGAGAGAGAGAGAGGAGAGAAAGAGAGCGGCCCATGAGGACTAAGCTTATACGAGTATTATGGGCGTTTCGAGAATCCACTGTGTTTAGATCGACCTTATCTTCCGCGCGATTTGAAGCTTATATACTTCCGCTCGGTTACGCTCTGTGCCGATAATTATGGCCAACCGATATCAATTAATTCGGCCGTTTACGACTCGAGAGCGCATAATCGTTATCTTTCTACATAAATTGCTACGTAGATGTAAAAAGAGCGATAAATAAAAATTGAATTACGAATTAATGTTGGTAATATTGCTACACTATTATTATTATAATTATTGTATATCGTCATTATATAGTCGAATATATTATATTTCATGTTTTTAATTTTCATTACATGATACATTTCATATCTAACGTTAATTATTCTCTATCAATTAACGCTTGATAGTAAATGCGTTAAACACTGTGTGTAAATAATTCATTATCGACATTCATTTTGCAACCCTTTTTTGAACGGTCTGTATTTTATTGAGCGTGCGCATTATATCTTATCGAAACGAGATAGTTAAATCGTTCGATAACAACTCCCGGGGGAGGACTATAGTACCCTGTATTTGACGTTTTTTTGTCGGTTGCAGACGCCCATGAGACGCCCCTGTCCCGAGAGGATCGTCGGGACGCCGCCCCTGCATACGCGAAAGATTATTCACTTAATTTTTGACTGTGTTCTCATTAAACAATTACATAATTGTAATTCTCGGCCGTAATTCTCGAACACGTATTATTTGTTTCGTTATTACAAACATTACTAGAAATAAGAATAGAAAATTTTTTTTTATTGTCAATTCATTACGGGAATCAAAAGAATTCATGTATTTTAACTCGATACAATATTAGAAAATATGTATAAGCACAATTATTAAGTTTATTAAGTTTCTTTGTCTTCTCAGATAATTTAAGAATTTAAATCGTATAAATACATACAAATTTTAGAATATTTTAAATTAAATTTGATTATTGAAATGAAATTATATAGATTGGTATAATTTAAAATCACTAAAAAATTATTATGATACAACAATTATGAAACTAACTATTATATTTATAATATCTGAGATTTGTTACATTCCGTTTTAGGATTACAGTATAAAGATTTGAAATGGCAATAATTCGAAGTATTGACTTTTTATTTTTTAGTGACCTTATTTCAGAGTGCCTAATTACGTTAATTAAAAAAAATAGACTGGTTGCCAAAATCTGTTTTCTGCTCAATTAAAAATTTTAACTACATCTTTAATTATTAAATATCACTGCTACTTGAATATTAAAATATCAATTCAATCTAAATATCGATTCTAGCAAATGAACCATCGGCAAAAAGTTATATATACATATGTATGAGACATTAAACGAGATATGTTGTTCGAAAAATATGAGAGTTTATTCGACAAATCTCTTTTATGTCTTTATTAGATAAAATCTGTCTACTATTAAAGAATTTCTCGATCCTACATTCGATAAATCAAAATAGTTTTGAGCTGAGTAAACATATTTTACTTTGTTGTAAAAAATCTATTGTGTTATGAAACTGTAAATACTTTTTTCTTGAAATAATATTTTTCTATAGTATCATTATGATTTATCAACTACAATATCAGAATTGCCTTTTTAACTATTTACGATTAAACTTTTTATAAATTAAGCTTAAATACTACTAGAAAAATTATTTATTCTCATAAAAAAGATCTCTGTAAAAAAAGATCATTTTTGTAAAAGTATTTTGTGTTGCTATTTTGTCAATATTTTTTTCAATTTTATAGATTGAATCGATAAAGATTTTATTTTTTAAAAATTCGATTTGTTATAAAAATTTGTTGTTTGTACTATTAAATCGCAGTAAAAGAAAAAAGATTTTTCTTTAAGTACTGATCTGTTATTTTTTATTAAATAATCGTTCATATTCGTTATCATAATTTGCAAGTGATTTCCTGCATTTATACATATTTTTATACGTTCAAAGATTTTGTCTTCTCAATGTTTTAAAATTTATCATTGTTATCATCCTCAGCTAATATGGACATAAAATCCATCGTCATCTATTAAACAAAATATGTTTTCTACTAACATTAGCGCTTCTATAATATACCTATATTAATAGAAGCGTCAGCGATATCTTCTATCGAAGGATGCATGGATCCGATCGATCCATGTGAATCGTGGACGCATTTTCTCGTGAGGGAAGGAAGTGGGAAGCACTATTATGGCAGGACCAGTACACACATCATGTCACGGGGAACGTATCGAATTTCTTATGGCTTCTGTATATTCCCATGGCAGGAGGTCAGAGATGCATGTCTACGAGGTGTTCGCGAATTAACGCTCGTCCCAAAGCAGTTTCGAGGATCAAGAATGATGATTTATGTCGGTATCTAATATCATCTAATATAATCGTCGAGTTTAACTTCAATTTTCGAAAATATAAAATCCATTTTCGCGTATCTATACATCAACAAAATTTGAATTTAATTGAATAAAGTTCAATTCTATAATAAGAAGCGTACTTTATTAAATCATTTTCATTAAAATCAAATGCTTCGCGGAAATATAATAGATCTGTAAAGGAAACAAGTGTATGTTTATAATTCGCAAAAAGTTTGCGTAAATTGAATAGCCCAGCAAACGAGAGTGGATTGAAATGAATTGAAATGGATTCAGATTTTTAGAAATATTGATTCACGAATGTTAAAATGAATGCTTTTCAATCCTGAATGCATTTTTATTTATTTATAGGAATTGCATGGAACATATATCTATGCCTTTCAATCTAAAAATAATATTAGCTTTTTCTGTGCATTGTGAATACTGTTCAATTCAAAATTTTGAATAGGAAATGCAGTTTTTCAATCCAATTGCATCCAATTGAATCTAATTGAATACAATTGAATCCAATTAAATCGAAAAAAAGTATTCGCTATTTAAAATTCGCATTCGGATAGAAAAAAATCCATTTCAATCCATTTTAATCCATTCTCGTTTGCTGGGAGATCATCCTGAGATTGATACGAGAATTATTAAAAAATATATCCAAAGTAAAAATTCGAAATTATCAAAGAATTTATGGTCACCCTATAAGCATCACTCATGACGATGGATCTTACAGACTTTGCGAATACGTGTATATGGCATCATTCGTCGCATATTAATTAGGAAATCCCGCAAAGAATTTCTGCTTTCGAATCTCTCCAATATCACAGAAATACCTGTTCCACCTACTCCATTGCATTCGCGTATGATTTCGTCATTAACCTTCAAATTATTATAATGAATTACTTTAAATCAATCCTTATAGCTCAAAATTTTTAGCAATTATACGCTGGAAAAAGAGATTTAGTTGGAGCATTAATTGGAATTCTGATTCAAAATGAAAAATTGTTCTCAATGGAATGTTAAGCTACGATTGTCTTATCAATACTATACTTTAATTCATTACAATAATTATAAGCTGGTATTTATAATCGATTTTTATATTTAAGACCGTTTTAGGTCTTAAGATTTCACGAACTAATCAGAGACCATTTTAGCATCTTAAAACATTACTTAAGACGATCTTGAAATAAGAACAGATTACGAATACCGGCCATAATTTACTTTACAAATTAATGCTTTTAGAAAGAGAAACACACACAAACGCTGATATTATTGAAAACAAATAATAAATTTTATTAATGAGAGACAAGAATGTAGTTTGCGATATATAACGATCAGATTCTCTTGCAATAAATTTATATCCGATATTCAATTTATTAATCAGCCGACTGAGACAGAGAAGAGTGGCACACTTTTGATCATCGACTAATCTCATAATGACTCGTCATCGTTTCGTCGCAACGCGACGCGACGTGCTAAGTTTCGCGGAAGAATTCGCGGGAGATTGGCTCTGTCAGTGGCCCAGATGGCCCAGCTGGTACTTATTTATTTATTATTCGCTCGTTCGCTCACTCGGCAAAGGAAAAGACGGCCGCGTGTACGAATATGAATGCATGCGACACGATGCTCTCGCTACGCGGCGGAAGGCATCGCATTACGGACATAGTTATGGGGCCTCCGCTCGTTTCTAAAATCGGATGTAGAGCAACGACCTTCCAAACAACACGGGACTCCTACGAGCCGATCACTTCTATCCGCGAGAGACGAAAATTCCACACTAACGTGGCCAATTGTACATGTCTCTGTGCTGTCGGACGTAGAAATATCGTCGGATATTGTTTATTTGACAAAGTATTTAATGAGACGGTTACGTTGTATGAACTCTCGTTCGTCATTTGTTAAATTTTAGAAATTACGTTAGTTTCGCATCGTTATATCTTGAGCCGTTAGCTATTAATGTCTTCTATTACATGTGTATGATTTATTTCATCTACTTAATAAAATATTTCAACGAAGATAATTTAATATAATTTAATATTAAGAAAATGTAAAAGTATAATAGAGAAAACTCGATCCTATTTCCGTTGACCCAATTTGACGCCCGTAATATTTCTTCAGCGTTGGGTCGCTCATTTTTTAACGCCTTTAAATCTTCACTTTTTTTCGGATAGTTAAACTTTGATGTAGATTGTTGTATACTTCTGTCTGTTCTAGAAATACTTTTCAGAATGAAGCACATTCCTTTCTAGCCAATGAGACCCAATGAGAATTCAATTCATGTAATTAATTAAGCAGAAAGAGTCTCCATTGTCAAAGACTCACCTATGCTCGGCGGCACGATCTCTTTGTCTCCTGTTTTTGAACCAATTACTGACTTGCGTGGTGGTAAGGCCGGTGCTTTCCGCCAATTCCCGCTTTTCGCGCGGCGACGGATACGGATTGTTGGCGTACCAATCCCTCAGGACGCTCCTGGACTTCTCTTTGAAGCAATAAGACGTCTCCTCGCCATCCCAGATTGTGCGCGGTAGCGGAAACTTACGACGCACCCGGTACTTTCCTGCAAAGAAAAAAGACAAAGTCACCTCTATAAGTGAGGATATTAATTTAACATTTTTTTGTTTTTTTTTTTTTTTCAAAGAAAACATAAAAATAAGAACGCAATTTTAAAAGCGTCGCTATTACAGTACCGTCAGAAATGTTAGAACACCGTCGTTAAAGTCTACCTGTATCTTTAAATACACATTTTGACGGCTCCAAGATAAACACACTTCGGTACTACGGCGAGTGAAAATTTTCACCGCGAACGCGGATTCGACGCGACGCTGTGAAAAACGGAAGAGGAAGCAGCGGCGTGTTACGGCACTCCGATTCTCTCAACGCGCGCACAGAAGCACGCTTTGTTTCTAGCTTCTCTTTTTTGAAGACGGATTTGGTTTCTGGGCCGAGTGCAACGACGGCGACGTCGTCGGTTTCACGCGCGACGCGCACCGCCTGCGAATTGAGCGGGTAAAATAGGGCCAAGTCTATACTGCTCATTAGCTGGGTGCGATAATAACTTTGTCCGTTCTTTTGACCGTTAATGCCGAAACCGTGCGGCGTGCGTTTCGCGCATTGTTTATTTATAATTGCCGTACGTGATGCCTTAAACTCGAAAATAAATGTGACGCGCACGCGGCACATCGTATCGTATTAAAACGCGAGATTTTAATGCTGCACTAGCATTGTTCAGGTTTAATTCGCAAAGTGTCTTATATCTGAATTGAATAAATTATTCATAAATTATCATATGCAGTGAGTTATTATAAATTTTAGAAATTTCTTTAAAAAAAAGTTACATACTGACGATGACGTTTTTGCAATATTTATACTTCATTTTAAAGTAACATATATATGTATCTCGAGAATAATAATAAGGATCACATCTTGAGAACAATATATTAAGGATCATTAATTTAATGAGATGTGCGACATAGTTTCGTGTCCACTCGGATTTTCTGATTTTTAATGAAGAAAGTTAATCATTGTCGACAAAGCACTACTCCACTTTCAACGGCTTTTTGCTCCATGCGAATGTTCTATGATAAATTAAATTCATTTATTTTCAGAAAACAGTTATTTACGGTGCTAGATATATTAAACATACTATTTTTCTCTATGTTCTTCAATTATCTTTTCACCACTCAATATCGACTAGTATTTAAGTAAGGATGAAATCATTCAAGTTATTTTTTTTTCAAAACTTACAAGGATATTTTGCCTTAATAATCATTGATACAGAGAAATACTTATTTAATAAAACAATTGAAATCAATACAAAGTAGCAATTAACAATCGCGCCATTAAGAAAAATATTATCGTTGAATTTGCACAGAAAAATAATCTCTATTTATCATTTTATTTATATACGTATAATACAGAAAAAAAAAACCGTTAAAAATTTTTACTAACCAACTGCGCCGAGGGGCCTCCCGCGCAGCCTCTCGGCTTCGATGTAGTGGGCCTTGAGCCAGAGAGCCTGCAACTTCGGATGATTGTTCGGGTTGAAGGTGTGGCTCTCCAGGATCCTGTAGAGTTCCTTAAATTGGCCCCGATGGAAGGCGACGATCGCCTTGGCCTTGAGCACGCTCTCGTGCCGGTGCAACCTGGTGCACGCCGGCAGAGACCATAGAAATCGGCTGAGCCTCTCCACGGAGCCTGCCTGCTGAAGAACCTGGACATTCGACACCATCGCCTTGAAGACGATAGACAGGGGGGGCACACTGTTAGTCGGCAAAACTCATCCCGGGTCTCCTCTTATTCTAGTGTATCTTGTATATGTCTCATATTCACCTCTTTTAGCTGATCGTTTCGTTCAAGGAAGACGAATTGGACAACTACCAGTGACTAACAGGTTGGTCGGGATATTTTCGTGTAAATGGGAACTGTGAGAATTGGGATGAGATTGGAAAATTACAGAAATTGACTATTAAAGCTATTGTAAATAATCTGTATTTATGAAGAACCCGGGAAAAATTAACCTTAACAAGGAAAAATTTAATTTAGATCAATTCTCTTGTATTTACAATTTTCAAATCGAGAAAATTAATCTAAATTTAATTTCCTTCAGTTTTTAACAAAGTATATACAAGTTATTGTTACATTTAATTTAATTATTCACAAAGTGCAAGTAAAAAAAATTATAAAGGACATAAAATAGAATGCTCTCTATAACAAATAATCTAAAATTAAATGAAGGAGCTAAAAAGTATTTACAAAGTTAAACAATGTGTGTGTGTGTGTGTGTGTGTGTGTGTGAGAGAGATTCGAATTAATCATTGATTGAATCGCTTAGATACGATTAAATGGAAAAACGTTAACTTTTATAAAAACTAATTTGAATGGATACAAAAGTCTCTCAGTTACTGTTATTTTATCAGAACTCCTTTAAGAAAAATTGAATCGAATTGACGCAGCTTTAGATAAAATTGATTTGTATTTGAAATTTTTTCTCTTTTCTTTAATAGAAATATATTATAAAAACTATTTAAATTAAATCTTGGATAACTCTGCGTATTCATATAGCATTTTTGACGAAAAATGAGTATGAAGATCTATTATTTGTTATACACGACTGATTATCTCTTTTTTCCTCAATAAAACCAATGTCTATTTAGAATCGTATCAATAAAGATGAAAAATTGGTCTTGACTTTGTGAATATTTTCTTAGGAAAGTTATTAAATCTTCCTTAAAAAAAAAAAGTTAAATTTTGAATTATAAAATCTAATTAAAATTTGTAAAAAAACTGGATGAGATTAGATATTACATGGGGATAAGGTTTTAGAAATTTGAAGAGGAATGATTCAGGACGTACCTTCTATATCGATATATTAACGAATTTCAATTGATTAAATTTTTGCGAGCAAGCAGAAATGAGTCTCGTGTCTTGGAACGATTAAAATAGTCTAATACACGATTTTGCGAATTTCTCGAAATATCTCAAATATTTTACAACAATCGATGATCCCTTATGTCAAGATATTAAAATCTATAATCATAAGAGAAAATTCTATTTATTCAGTTTGTGTATTTCTATTAGAAATATGAACATATCACGCAATAATGCGAAGCTGCGAAATCGCGAAAATTTTGATAATAAAATAATCAAATTAAGATATGAAAATTCATAAAACTGTTTAGCATAGTTTTAATAAATAGTATAGTTTTAATAAAATATCATTTGAGACAGAGAGAAAATCTGATAATTACTAATATATAAAATTACACTCGACATATCTGTGACGTTTAACATTCGTGTAATTTCTCGAAATGACCGTTAATGAACTTAAACGATCGCGTAATACGATCCTAAGTGGAACTATACATCAATTTTATTTCGTCATATACTTCAGTTCGTTTTATCGGTATGAAACATGTTATCCCTTGCGTGTTTCTCTCGTTGATATAATTAACCACCGAGGATTCCGTTTGAGAAATGAGCTATCTATAATATTTGCCGGTATCCGCATACGTCTGCTGCTTTGCATCACTGACGTTTACTCGATATATCACGCGCCATATATTGCCAGTCTAAATATCACCGTATTACGTATATTTAATTTACACATAACTGATTTGCTAAAGGCACGGTACTATTTGTAAAATCGATACATGCAAACTTTATTGCAATACAAAATTTATGTACTTGTAAATAGGCGTTTGACTCTAATTGTCACTTTCTTGATATAAGCACAAATGCAAAGAATATTAGGACTATATTCATTTTTATATCTTCTTTCCTATATTTTTCAATAATTATAGTAGTTTCAAATTCAATTTCATATATATTAATTTAAATTCATGAATCTTATATGTTCGAAGAAAATTAATATCGCAGAGAGAGAATCTCTCGAAATTTCCCTTTAGCGTACAAAATTAATTGCTACGAAAGTACCGGCACGAAATTGAGACGTTGCTGATCGTATGAGATCGTACGGGTGTCTGATGATCGCTTAATTAGCAATATGAGCTCTGTACACCTGTCATCTTTGTCTGCTCGCTGTCGTCGCCGGATGTCGCCGAATTTTCCGCAATATGGTCGATTAATCTTGCCGCGTGGCATAATGAGGAATGAATGTCATGTCACCCAAACGAAGAGAAATGTACGACATAGATCTCAAGATCGGATTAACTGTCAACGATGAAGATGCTGATTAGAAAGATCACCATTACATGAGTTAATCCTTCTTCTCTTTTAGAATTGAACAACATAGAAATTCAATACGTAATGATAGCAATTTTTCATATACTAGTACGTTTAAAAATCGAATGTATAAAAAAGGAAATTTAAGAAAATTTTTTCACTTTCTCCATTTGAGGTTTAATAATAGTAACATTTAAATCTTATCATCACGGACGATAATTATATTTAAATCTTCAATGCAATTATAATCTAAAAAATACATATATAACATAATTAATAATTTTATTCAATGATCGATGTAGATATTAAAGATAGTTAAAATTAAGATTAAAAATGAGTGAATCTGAAATTATAATATAATTCAATTCGGACTGACTTAAACTGGGATTGAAAGTCGATGTTCTAGAATAATTTAATCAAATAGGAAGAAATCATTCAGTCCTATCATTTCTCCTTTTCTCGAGTACAAGATCGATTTCATTGCGATTCGACAAGAAATAGATCGGCCGACACCCGGTGAAACGTCGATTTCGTTTATGCTTTGAAAAGGGAACTATCATGGGCACCTCGAATGATACAAGACAACTAGCGCCCACGTGTCACAGCGTATGGCAACAATATATCACAATGTTTTTGAACAAATCGATACGCGATAGCGACTCCAATGTCGCGGATCATTTCATGCATAACCGTAGGGCCCTTAGCGTTCTTGAAAGTTCCAATCGCAGAATTTGAGCGCCATAATTGTCTGTGTGACGTGGGCAAGGAGTTAAAGTCTAGCCGCATAATTATAGCGCTGGGTACAGGGGTATGCACGTGCAAGATACAATCTGCGGTCGATCACTTCCGCATTTGGCAAACCCATCTTTTCGCATACTCGTTACCTTATATGCGCTACGACCGCCATACGATTCAATCGTTCATAAATATTTTCATCATCTACGGCGTAAAGTATAGAAATTAACTCTTAATATTCACGCGGCGATTACACCCACGCGATAAAAATAAATAAAATTAAATAGATAACGCAGCAATATAAAAAAGGCATCATCCAAGAGAAAGACCAAAAAAAAAAAAAAAAAAAAAAAAAAAAAAAAAAAAAATCGAAAGACTAGAGATTTATTTAATAGATATTTTAAATAGGTATTTTAAATATATTCAGATATTTACGTCACTTGGACTAAAGTATCTCGCAATTAACCTTTTTTGCGATACATTATATTTTTAATAATCTTGTATCTATTTTCTCGCCTGCAATATTTTATATTTCTCGATTTAAACAATCCAAATATTTACGAGCTAATTTATTGGATTCGTTTAAGCAAATACTTACTTTACTATTGTTTACTTATTTTAATTTTCGGTTTTATTGATAAAAATGATACGTGAATCGTTTGTCAATTAAATTCGAGAGCAACTTGCATGCCGCGAGTGCAACTCGATGAGAGTACAGTAAAGAATGATTGAAAATTTTGCCAAACGCGGAAAGGATCGCCTATTTTTCATTTTCTCTCTCTTTCTTTCGAACAGGACGAGTTAACATGTGGGACGTTCGATATGAGGGACGTAAACGTCGCACGCAAAACAATTTACGGTTACAGTAAAATCGTGCAGATTCTATTAAGCGTGTGACATGCAAGCGAATCTTGGCGCATAACGCTGCACATTGTCGGCGACGTAACGATCGTCGTCGCGGCAGCAATTTCATCATCGGGAATCCACGTAGATCCTCGCTATTTCCACACTTTACAACGACAATCAACACGATGATGATTGGATTTGTGTATGCAGTAGCAGATCGAAAAGAAGCAATTTATTCCAATTTGCGACATTTAAATAAACTTGCACGCGACATGAGATTCTCGCGTGATGTTTATCGCGAGATTAATGATAGAATCTAATGATGTTACATTTCGAGATAAAAATCGACCGAGGAAAGATATTATTCGCCGAGGAAAGTGCAGCGATTGCTAGCCAGTCATCAGCGGCTCATTGTTGTAAGCTGTGCGTCGCAAATATTGCGCGTAGATTTCTGACAATCATATATTTTTGTTCATAAGTCATACATGATAAAATTTTAAGAGCAATGCCGTTTTCTATTTCTTGAAGCGCGAGTAAAGTACAAAACAATTAACGACAATGGCTGCGTTCAGCAGAGAAGATTAATCAGTTTGCACTTAGTGATTCTTTAATACGATTGGTTCCTATACTTAGATTTAACGAAGAACTAAAGGCAAGAATCAATCATATTAAAGAATCACTAAGCGCCAACTGATTAATTTTCTCTACTGAATGAATCATCGAGTTGCATGAAGATCAATCATACTATATAATTGTCGCGATTGAATGTAACGTTTGTAACTGCGAAAAATGTTTATCTACGTCTAGATTTTAATTGAAATGTGAATGGATTGTACGTTTACTATAAACGCGACGCATAGCATTAAACAACTGAATGCAGCAGGCGCGTGTTATGCAGCTAGAGATCATCTAATAAGAGTCACGAAACAACGTTGAATTTCTATATTGAACGAGTAACATTTCAGTGATGCTCGTAGAAAGTCATCTTGATTTGTCAGACATTCTTTGGATATATTTTTGAAGATCAATTTTTTCGTCATATAAATTAGTTGGAATCACAATCTAATTATCAAGTAGATAAAAATAATAATTAAATTAAGATTCAATTAAAATACTTTTAACTGCAAATTTCTCGATACAGCTACAGTTTGACTTATGCGTTATCCTAAAATTACGTATTATTATACTGAAAAAAATATTCTGATCAACAAAGGCTCAACAAGAATGATGAGATTAAACAAAATTTCTGATTATGACGACTAAAAATTCTGTTTGGTCTCATCAAATACTATTCTTATTAGACTCTTTTATTGGTTTAATTAGAACATTTTTTTCAGTATAACAATACATAGAATAGTGCATAAATCGAGTTATGATCGTTGCTACGCCAAAAAAAGAAATCTCACAAAATATTGAACTTTTGTTGTTTCTTTTTCAGTGTATAGAATATTCACGGCTAAACATTGGGCGAGTTCAAGCTGGCAAAGCGATTAGACATGCTTGCCGAGTGAAGCTTTTATAATTTTTATTGGTTCTTAGCCTTGTAGATCCAACCAATCATGTTTAATTGCTCGGCAAGCTTAGCCGCTTTGCCATCTTAAACTCGCCCATTACTAATAATTTGAGAATCGAAGCTATCACTTGTACTTGAACACAATTACAAATGTGAAAGATAAGCGCCTAGTCACAAATTCCAAAAGTTAATAGGCTTTCTATGAGTACTTTCCATTTAGTGACACAAATGTTCAATTTTTCTTTGTATTCCATGAATAACAAAGATATAATAATACTCATATCAATTTATGTTACTAAATAAAAGGCATTCAGTAATAATCCACTACTTGAGCTTTAAGTCTTAAGCCGGAATAAATTGACCAATCATAATCGAACATGTGAGAAGACTAACCAACTATGATTGATCAATTTCTTACGATTTAAAACTTAAAAAGCTTAGGTATCAGTGTTGAAAAAAATCAACCTTTTATTCTCTCCCTCTTCTCTCCATTTCTTTCTCTTTAAACCTTTCGCTCCGTCACACTCATTTACTTAATTACCTTTCTTGCGTGTTACTCAGTATGTTTTCGTGTCTCTTATCGGAGGAGCTCCATGAAACAGGCGATCACACGACTTACCTCGCAGACACACGCCACTTGATCCTGCGTGAAACCGAAACTCGGCAGCTGGCCGTTACCGCTGCCTCCGGCAGAGCTCGCCGGGCTATCCTGGGGGCTGTAGCTGGCCGCCCCGGTCGCGCCGGGGGTGTAAGCATTCTCCACCGTGCCGGCCGTCGTCGAGTGTCCGGTCAAGGGTGTGGGGGTGCTCTGAGGGCTGTAGTCGCCGGCAGCGGTACCCAGGACGTCCGCACTACCACCGCCGCCGCCGCCGGACGTCGGGCCCATCGCGCCCCCGTTACCAGCGGTGCCCCCGTAGGCCATCATGGCTGCGTCATCTCCGGGGTCCACGACGACCCCCCGCACGGTACCGCCGCCCTCCACCGTTGTGACACGATCGTCCTACCCGCTTCGCGTTTGCGACCGCGACGAACCGCGTCGCCGCTCACGGGTTCTCCGATCCGACGCTACGCGAAAGGAAAGCTACCCCTTACTCGCCGCTCATTTTTCACGGGGTAAACCCTTCGCGGGGATCACTGCGGATCCTTGGAACGTCCTACCGAGAGCATCGCGCGACGCGCCCAACGACGACCCGAGATCTTTGATGCGCAACGTCGTTGATTCGATGTGGATTCTCGTAAGTTTAGATTGATTATATAAAAGCTCTCTTTTTTAATTAAAAAAAGTTCTATGATTATAGTCTAAAAAGACACGGCGAGTCGCCAACTTAAATTAAACCACTTTAAGTTAATCCTATAACTGACTTGTGCACGAATCAGAGGATGACAAGTGATAAAAGTCCGCATAAGACAATGATAAAGTCGCCTAATTTAAGTATTGACAATAGTTCGATGGCACACTTATTGCGTTGCCCGTCAAAATTGATCACTAGTTTAACTAGTGATGACTTTTAATTATCGCGAAATGTATCTTTCCCTTCCCTACGTACACTTGATCTTCCTCAACGCCTGTTCGTGTAACGTTATCTCTCATAGTCATTGATTAAACCATGTTCAATTAATTTAAACAATTGGGTATGTAAATTCGTTGCACTATGTTACGTGAAGCTTGAAGCAAGAAAACACTGTGAAGCTCTTTTACATTCCGTTTGACAAACTGTCGATGATCGTGCTGTGATGATTGTATGCCTTTCCAAGGCATTACTCATCGATCAGCAATGTTGCGCTTGAATGTTCGTTCGACAGATTGATCTGATTGGTCTCATTCGATCGAGGATCACGTGAAGATCCTCGTGAAGCGCGCGATATTTTCAACTCTCACCAGTCGACATCGGCGAACATCGCAGCCGGAAGCGGAAAAAGAATCCTACGAAACGAGATTCTTTTCAGTCTTGTGATCGCAGCTTCGAGCCGACGGTCAGTTCACAGATCGAAGTCGCGGATTCTTGTTTTTTGTTTTTGAACCAGCGTTAATCATGTTTCAAAAAGCAAAAAAATGGCTATTCCAACAATGCTGTAATCTCTTCGAATATCTTCCTTCAGATTTCAATCGGGTTTTTGCTAGGATGTTGTTCTTGCGAGCGAAGTAATCCGAGGATGAGATCGCAGATTCCAATCGAAAGATCAAATCATTCTGGACGATCTTCTCTGGATGATCTTCAATTCGTTTCCGACGATTCTCACCTGTCGTTTTGGTACGATCGGCTTACAACCATTCATGAAAATACTCGTGGAACTCGCACAGTCATTATATCATTCCCATCGAAACACTTCCGTCAAATTGATACGCGATAGAGATTTTTTCCATCCGCGGATCTCACCGTTTCTTCCGACTCGCTGTTCTTTCTTCCTGTCTCGCTTTTACTGCCCACACACAGGTTGCACCGTGAAATCTACGGGCTCGTGTTTCCACGGGGCCAGCGATCGTATTTATAGACTGCTTGGTACACTCGCGAGCGTGCTGCTATTATTAGAGGCGCCTTAAAGAGCGTCTCTCTCGCTCTCCTTAAACCCTATCGACGCCTCTCGTCGTGACGCTCTCTCGATGAAAATGTCACCAAATTGCTCTTTCAAATTTTCTTACCGAATACCACTTGACAATTTAATGACGCCTCTCTGTACATAGAATAAATGTGATGCTTTTTTTCACTCTTCTTAACGAAGTATTGGAGATAATCCTTGGCTATTGCATTTTCACGTTCTTGCTATATCGTTAGCTATTCGTGCGTCCGAAGAGCTTACAAGAATCGGCACTGATTCGAGTATTAAATGACCTCTGGTGCAAGCTAAGAATCTGATCTTCGACTGCGGTGGTCTCTCAGCATCATGCCTTCGCGAAGAAACGGGTGTGCCCGGAAAATTCCACCCGGATGGAATTTCTTCAGTCGATTCACTCGGTTAACCCCGTCGTCGTTTCCAGCGAGATACTCATCACCAAAGAAACAACACCGACTGCGCTAGGAAGAACCGGAGTACCGCGGCTCTCCGGCAAGAGTCCGCACGAATTCACTTCCAATTTCACTTGTGATTTCACACGCACCGGATCCGTCTCTCAACTGTGATTCCAATTCGGCGATCTTGATCTAAATCACATCTGGACAAGCAGACCTCGCGAGGCAGCGGATCAATGAGGCCGTTCTGTCTCTCTCGCTGCCGCGCGAGAGAGAAACACTCCTCACGCGCGCATCAGAAGGGACTGGCGACGCGGCGTGTTAGCGAGGCGAGCCGAGTGCGTCATGCGCGACGCGGTACGGATTGGTAAGGGGCGTGGCCAAGATGACAGCTGTGTGACGCGTGATGCTATTGGCCGCTGGGCATGGCCACAGCCACCATACCGCCGCGCCATTGGTCGCGTGCGCGCCACCAAATGAGCCTCGTTACGAACGTCCGGCACGAGCGATGAGAAAGAGAGAAAGAGAAAGGGTGAGAAACGGAGAGGGGAGAGAGAGAGAGAGAGGGAAGGAGAGAGAGAGAGAGAGAGGACACGCGAGCGAATTGCATCTAGACTGCAGATCCTTCCGAGGAGCTCGTTAAATTCCGGCCTTTTCTGGATGTCTGTTCTCTTAATGACGCACGCACGGCGGGACGACGCGATTTTTATGTCGATGCGTGGCGCGAATGTTATTCGCATGTAAATCTCGAAATCGCGCATAGGTATACGTATAGAACAGTTCCTCGTCAATTATTTACTTTTTTGTCAGACAGTCTCGAATGGATTGTAAAAAGGACACCAAAAATGTATATGTAGATTGAAGAACGAAAGCAGGATGAGAAAGCACATATTGCTGTTATTGCTACAGATTAACGTTTCTTCTCTCGCATCAGTTAATAGAGATTATTATTATAGATTTGTTATAGAGCTGGATCACACATACACATACATTAAACGCGATCAACTGACGAAGTGTAATGTAATAATATATCGTATATAAAAAGAACGATTTTGCTAAAGTGCTATAATTAAAAAATTTAACTGGATACACACAGATGTGAATGAAAATAAATTTGTTGGATTATATAGCTGAATCATCAAAATAATTATGTATTAGGATGTTGATTACCAGAATGTTAAAACTTCTTACAGTACAATTGTATATTATGAATATTGAATGTCTGTAACATAATTATTTTGATATCCAACAAAATTATTTTCAGATCTGTACCTAACTAAATTTTAAGATATTTCAGCATCATTCTTTTCGTGTAGACCAACGACTTAGAGTAAAGCAGATTACGAAATTTGTTTCGCAGCGAGAAGTCTGTAAGTTCAAAATTCAAATTCGTCACTTAGTGAATTTATGTATACATACCGTTCGCAAGATAAATAGCGTCGAGACGCGCACGGAAAAAATGATTTTGCTAAAGTATTAAAAAATTTATATAGATTAATTAGATACAGGTCTGAAAATAATTTTGTTGGATCATCAAAATATAATTATGTAGAAAACTCTAGCATGATGAGCAATGCTGCAAAAAAATTTGACATTCTAGCAATCAATTGTTTTGATAGCCCAACAAAATTTATTTTCAGCTCTGTATCAAGCTGAATTTTTAAATACTTTAGCAAAAATATTTTTTCCGTGAGATGACACAATCATTTGTGACGTTATCATGCTATCAGAGTCACTCTGATAGCATGAATCGAACAAGCTATAATTATTCATGATGGAAGTGAATTATGAGGAAAAGCGTAAGAAAATAAATGAAGGAAGCACTAAAGATCTCGTTTATTAGACGACTTATTAGCGGTGCTCACAGGGTGGGAAAGGATAGGCGAAGAGGGTAAGAGAGGGAGGGACGCGAGAGCGGCAGCAACGACTTATCCTTCCCGGGGGAAAAATCAATTTATAGTACTCGCGAAGTTTATGAACGCCCCCGCGGAAGAAAGGTAATGTCGCTTAGAAGCTACTTACAACAGAAGTTGGATAAAGTTTCACGGACAGAGCGCTCGCCCGTGTTTTTGCGTTACTTAAGGCACCGCGCGCTCGGGCTAGAATAACACACGTCGTACACGGTCCGCCGCTACAGTAAAATCGCCGACACAACGTCCGATGGAAGAAAGCAGTGATGGTGAAGTCGGTGATACATCACGTCGTTATGTCGAGTGTTTGCACTGTTTGCGGTGCCTTTTGAGAAAAAAATCAAAGGAAACGCAGATTAATACTAATAATTTTTGAATTTTCTAAAAAAAATAAACTTGCCTGTAAAAACAAACAACTGGAATTTGGGATCGAAGTTAATCTTCACTTTCTACATTATTTTCTTAACTAATTGACATTAGAATAAAAATTTTATATTCTCTTTGCACCGGTTTTCATTAATCCCTTATAGAAACAAATTAGTTATGGCATCATAGATTATAAAAATAAATTGAAAATAAAAAGTAAAACAGAAATAATTACAGAAAAATTAACACATTCGCAGTCGCTAACATAGTTTACATTTTTTAATAAAATATAGTTGATTACTGCGTAATAATATTATCTTTTTAAAATCTTTGACTGGGTGCTGATGTAGTAAATACGTCTCTCTCTCTCTCTCTCTCTCTCTCTCTCTTCCTCTCTCTCTAATTTTAAATTTAAATTAATCAAAATAAGTTATTTAAATAGAATTGTTGAACTAAAAAATTAAATGAATTTGTTTTCAAAATGTATTTTAGCATAAAATATAAAAAATTAAAATAAATCATGTGATTTTAAAGCGTTTTAAGTAATACATATGAAAAAATACTTCATTTGCAAATCTTGCAGAATTTTTTTATACAAAGGTAACTATTTTTAAAAATATCATACAAAAAAGAAATATTAAGTTGTATTTTTCTGTACAAATATGAATCTTTTCTTACGCCTACGTTATATAAAAGTGTTTAATTAATTTTATTTTTACATGAAAACTATATATTAGGTGTAGTAAAAAGAAATCCATTATTTTTCCAATAGATGGCTTTAGTCTCACGCGTAGACGAGATACAGATTACTAAAGCTATCTATTGGAAAAATAATGGATTTCTTTTTACTACACCTAATATTTAATTAATTTTTTCAAAAATATGATAAAAATAAATTTAAAAATTTACCATTATTAATTTTAACATTTTTTATATTTACTTATAAATAAATGGGTATTTTCTCTGTTTTTGATATATAAATTTCTTTCAATTTCAAACAAATAAATGCAAATACGATATTACAATTTTACAAAACAAAAAAAAACAAATTTTATAGTTTTTATTTTTATTCTAATGACAAAATTCTATGGCAATCAAATATAAATTTAAATTTATTGTATAGAGCTTCCAGTTTTAGAAAGATAAAATCATTACCTATCTAGTTATGAAGTTGACAAGATGAATATTTTCTGTGCGTGGTGTGAAACTGCAACCTGTCTGCAACGGAATTTTTTAAAACCTCTCAGTAGCTTTGTTCTATTGTATAACTGTAAAATAAATATAAAGTTGCACTGTAGAGTAAATAAAGTAAATAAAGTTTGTTTTTTTAAAATTGATGTATGTTTACGAATTACAATACAATAATAACTGCAAACAGGAAAACATCGCAATATATATTTTTTTAACATTTTTAATATTAAATATCTTTAAAAAAATATACCTAAAATAATCCGTATAAACCCTATATGAGAGGATGTCGTTCGGTTTGCTTGCCCCGCTTGCGAAGAAACTGACATGGGACTGACGTTCTTCATCTGGTAAGGAATACTGACCTAAGGAGTCTGAACCCTTCCGCCCTTTCTTTCCTTTCTTTTATCCTTAGTTTAATTTGAGGACGCAATGTTGGAACGCAAAAAGAACGAACTCAAGAATATAGAATTTTCTGTTTTAACTTATGTTCACCAATTCTGATATTTTGCATTGCGGTTGCATCATAAGTTGCATTACGAAGATGTATTGACCTGTCTCTCATATTCGTCTCTTTTTTTGTGTAACAATGTGTTAAACGATATATAGTTAATAGTAAAAATATGAAAGGAGATCTCTGTGTATGTTTGTGTGTGTGTGATTGTAATCGAATAAATCGTGTAATGCAGAATTTCACTTCTATCGTGATATACCGACGGCGATGTAGCGCCGACGGATACAGTATGTATATCTTTAAATGAACAACTATCAAGCGACTATAATTTTCCTAGTTATATCTAATCTCGCCTGCACTCACGTGTGCGCGTATATATGTGTTAATGCTGTTATTAATATAAAAGATTCGAAACAAAGTTAATTGCTTAAAATCTAAGAAAAAATTTTCTGTTAATTCATTTATATCAATATATTATAGATTAACCTTTAAAGAATAGAATCCATTTTTAAATCTTACAGTGTTTTCTGAGTAACATTCGTTGTAATTCGTTATTTTCATTGTATTTCTTGCTTCGAAATATAATGTTTTAGTACCACTACAACGACTTTCTCATGTTAACTTCAGTTCACTTTTTATTTTCTTCTAATTCTTCTAATTCTGAAAAGATAAAGATTAAGTTAAATCGAGATTAATGTTAATTGACTTTGATAGATAAAAATGAATATTAGAAAGCATAACAAAACTCTTACACCATAGAATGTACAATATTTATTAAGCCTGTTCCGTCGTTGTAATTCGCATAATTGAACAACATCGCGCACTAATAATAGACGTTGTCCGTTGCAGGACTTCCTTCCTTCAAGCGCACAATCGATCCTCGAGGAAAAGAACTCCGGCATCATGAGAACGGAATTGATACATTTTATTCGAGTTGTATGCGCCTTCCTGCCACCCGTCGCGACGCCATTCATTCTCGATACACGGATGCCAGCGGTTTGTGGTCCAGGATGAAGTCGTTGACACCATAATGTGACGTGCAAAAAACCTTCCCGATTCGTTCTAAAAAGCCGCTCAATCTTGCTGATGGGACAATAAGTTGCGTCGATTCGCATTCGTTGTGATATCCTTACCGTCACTTTACTTCGCATGTCTGATCGAGTACAATATAGACAGTTTCGCTAAAATGAATAAAATTGAGGTAGCGAAGATCGAAAAGTGTAAAGGAAATTTTAGATTTTTTTTTTTAATGATATGATATTATTAGTAACAACTTGAGAGATCGGAAGGAAACTAATAATACAATATGATTATATTTATTTAAAAAACATGAAAACTTCATCATGTAACTTTGATACATACGTTTTTCTTCACTTTAAGCATAGTTTATGTTCTCATCATAAAAACATCAAATCAGTGCAGGTATAATCCTAATTAAGAAATAATTGAAGTGTGGGCTTCTTATTCATTTTATTTATTCATTCTATTTATTCATCACTATTATCTCAGAATATGACGTCGAAAGTAAAAAAACACGCGATAAAAATTTTGCAAACTATGTTTGAATAGAAATATTTTTCAATAAATAATTATAATACAAAATTGAATCGATGAAAAGAAATTTTTTAATGGGAATAAATTTTTTAATAAACTGCATTTGCAATTGATAGACTAGACTTATCATTTTATTAAAAATAATTTGGAAACCATATCTTTTTTTATCTCAGATAATAAAAATTAAATCATATTTATTTTAATATATTATTAATTTAAAGGTTTGTCATAGCTGCCTATACTTATTTCGTTTTTTGCTGAACATCATTTTTAAATATATATATGACTATTTATCAATTAATAAAAGAAGAGTTTTTAATGTACAAATTTACAAATCGATTTTATCGATTATAAATATTGTTTTATTGAAACATTTTTCCATATTATTATATTTTGCAAGATTTTTATTGTATACCTTCTCGTTTCTGACGCCACAATCCGAGATAATACAGTAGTGAATGAACAGAAGCTTGAAATGATGGCAATGAGAATTCAAATTATATTAATAACCTCTAATTAATTTCTTGTTAAAGAGATGATAACAAATATAGAATAATTGCACAAATCTAATGATTATATTATCAAAATGATAAGAATTCGAAAAATTTTGCTGTACAAATTTAAAGAACTTGGAACTGACACTTCGCGTGATCGTTATAGCATAACATAACGATTTTAATCCGCGTTTATTACATACTCTCAATCATCATTTCATTCTCACTTTCCTTGTCCTCTCCAGAGCGTGTACATGGCATGGCAGCGCGCATTGACATTGATTCCCTTTGTCGGAGTGCACGAGGGTGACGCGGACGCGAGAAGGACGGTTGCGTAACAATGCGAAAACGCAAGAGAGCATCCGACGAAAAGCTCGTATCGCATTCCCATAAGTGACGGAGGGAATCCCGCAGAGACGTCCTCACGTTCTCTACCCCATACATCCCGCGTTTCAACCCCCGTCGTCCCGTCTCGCGTCCCCGCAGCTTGCACGCTCTTTCTCGCTCTTTCTCACTCTCACGCGAGATGAAGGGGGAGGCGCCAGGTAGGTGCATACACCGACGGTAGAGCGGCACCGCGGTGCCCCGTGGCGAGGACTGAATAACTCATAATTGGGCCTCCTGGCCCACTGCCATTCACGCCTCCGTCGCGCTACAAAGACGTCTCGTGAAGAAGCAAAACCTCCGTAAGGCTCCGCATTTGCGTTTCACTCGTTCGACTCGTATCTGTCCGTCGGCGAGTAATCAACGATCATCCAAGTCATACTGAAGAGTAATTTTATCTTATCGTCTACAAAGTGAAATCTGGTTAAGTATTATTGGGGCATGATCAACTACTATTTATATCGAAGTAATGTCGTGAAGTAATTGATTACCGTATAATCAAAAGGATCACAATGTTCTTGAAAACGAGATACCTTCGTATGTAAATGTATATTTACTAACGCCATTATATATTCATATGTGAGGAAAGTAGCTATGTTTATACGTATTATAAGAAAATTGCGTCATAAGGAAATTGCGTGCTTGCAGGCATGTTGTTTTTTTAAAGAAAAAAACGCAGATATTTTTCAAGTGCATATTTTGAAAAGAGCAAAATACAGGTATAGTCACATTACAAGCCGGATTAATTTTTTATTTATTACATCATCAACATTCACCAAAGATATCATATTGTGACAAAGTGTAAAACAATTGTAATAAAACTTTTTTTCACTACTTATATTAAATTAATATATACTGTGACCTTTGCGTAAGATTCGATTGATTTTGGAGATCGGTTAGTGATCCTCGTGAACGTCATCTTCTTCGTCCTCATATTCTATTTCAGCATAATTCGGTATTTCATCGCCATGAATAAAATCGTCGTCATTCGCAGAATAGTTTTGAACTATTTTATCATCATTCATAGTTCGTCCGATAGCAAAATCATCCTGATAATCCAGTTTGGCAGTAGAGAACGATCGATCAAACATTGCATTGAACAGTCCGACATCCCTATAATTACGTTGTATGAAATAACTCGTTGTTGCAGCAATAAATGATCATCGATCGCAAGTGTATAGTTACGATAAAATAGGTAATGTAAATAATCTCGATAACATAAATTATAAAAAAATCAGAGAAATTACTAATCAGAATAAAAAATATCGGGATATAGAATTTTTAAAGAATATTATTCTTTCTGAATTACTTAATCTTCAAATTTTGAAAATGCATTTGCCAACAGAAGTAAAATCCAAGCGAAAGAACTAACTTGGCAATAATTGGGATCGTGCCATTAATAATCCTAGATTGAATGTTGAACCACTTAAACACGGCGTCCATAGAAATGATTGATTCGTTACGTGTGCTTACAAACTTTTCGATATCCTGCTTTTCCTGTTTTTTATATGAATTGATCATGCGATCTAAGCCCATCAGCTTTTTTAAGGAAATTATTTTGATTTTATCGCCCTTTTTCTCTTTTTTCCCCTTCTTGCATTCATCTATCTCTTTGTATTCGCGATCTCTCTGTTCCTTTATCAATTGTTCTATAGACTTTTTATCTGCAACGAACAATTAAAGGAATTTATTATAACAAGAATTTAGTTAACATTAATTTACAGTTGCTCCTCTTTCATGAATCATAATATAAGAAAGAATTAAAAAACCTATAATTCTTTCATAGAATTTATCTTTTATAGGTGATCGAAATGCTTTCACTGGTTCTTTTTTAAGTTTTTCGTTTACAACAAAAAAAATAATTAATTAAAAATTTAGCAAAATTGAAGAATTTTTATAAAGTACAATATAATACAAAAAGAAATTAAAGAGATTTTGAGATTTTTAAAAGAAAGATGTCACTCTTCAGAATAACAATTTACTCTAAAAATTTTAGAATATATAATACATGATGTTTTAAGATCTTAGACGCAAACTTTAGAGAATAGTAAAGCTTATGAAAAGAATCAACTTTTGTTAAGGAAACTGTGTCAACACTGTTAACTGATTTTTAAGGAGCTACACGTCTGGTCGCATTACATTTACCAGCATACATTTTTTGATTTTATGTTACAAAGAGACAATAAAAAATACAAAAACTTAAATTAGTATCATCAGAGGACAACGTAATGCTGCCGCGCTATCGATTATGTATCTCACATCCGGTCAAACAGGAACGCATAGCTCTTTAATAATGCATCGGAGAGAATATAAGTTTCCTTAACAAAAGTTATTTTTTTTATAAGATCTATCATCCCTTAAAGTTTATCCCTGAGATCTCAAAACACTCCGTATAATAATTATAATTAAATTAAATTTATTTTACCTTTTTTAATTTCTTTTTCTATGGTGGCACAAAATTCCTCCTTTTTCGTAGATTCATAAAATTTCTTGTCTTCGTCTTTTTTCGTAGACTGACAGATTTGCATCTTATCAGTAGTAGTCTTTTTTCTCGACATACATTTAGCAACACCTTTTACACACTTTTTCTTAGTTTCCTCTTTTTTCTCGCACTTCATTTTTTGTTCCTCACAAGACGGAGCTTGTCTTCGATCTTTTTTGTCTTTGCTGCAGCTAGCATAAAATCTTTTGCTTACATTTATGCCGAGAATGATATCGGAAATCGAATCGGAGAAAGATTTACGATTCCGCGGGACGGAGAAAATTGATTGTTTCGTAACATCGCTTGTTGAGTAATATCGCTTTCCGTTTGCTTTGTTGCAGTTTTTATCACTAGTTCGGGATGAATTTCTTTCGCGATAGCTGTTAGATCGCTTTCGATTGTTTCCGGTGCACTTTTGTCGTTCTTTCTTACTACTAGCACCGCACTTTGCATGTTTGTTGTTGCAGTTTGATTCAAAAACAACCGTTTTTTTGAAGGAATTTTTACAGACTGTATATGGTTCATCAGCTTTTTCGTAATCGTCACGTTGCTTATATGATTTTGATTGCCGTCCTGATTAAGATATTAAAATAAAACACATAGTAAAAAAATAGAGATAAATGTCAAAATAAATTAATAGATTAGTGAAGAAAGAATATAAAAACGCACAATACATGGAAAAGGAAACAGGAAAATTAGAGAATGGATAAATCAATACACGGTATAGAATTTCATCAAGATATGCTAAAGTTAAATACTAAATCATAATTATGGCAGCTAATGTTAAATTAATATAATGATGATAATAACAATAATAATTTTGACCTACTATTCTGAATATGAGATACATCAATTTCAGATGTTTCGTGAAGTATCACGTAGATATTAAATTAAATTTTAATATTTCTTAATGAGAATTATTGCTATTATTGTAACAACGATTATGTCGATCTGCGTTACTTTTATTACATCTTCTGTCAACATCTTGCTTCTGTGAACAACTAGAATCTCTTGATTGCCGTGCGCGATTCTTTGATGAGACTCGTGCTTTATTCTCGTCGTACTTCCGATGATTCTCAGAACATCGCTCCTTATTCCAAGTGCATGGCTTTAGTTCGTTCGTCAGTTCGGAACACATGTATTTTTTGTTGAGCTTAGATTTTCTCTCTTGTTTCTCACGCACGTCATCTTGAGACGAGACGCACGTGTCCTTCCGTCGCGTTTTCCCGCAAATTTTTTTATTTTCAAGCCGGCAACGGCTCGTCGCAATGTTTTGAGAACACATATCTTCCTCGATTTCATCTTCGCATTTCGATCGATGTGACTTATCATCCTTCTCGCAACCGGCGGATTTTTTAGACTTTGATGTGCAGGAAAACGATTGCAGTCTCATCAGAGAAACGCGATCTGCGATTGTCAGTCTCATTAAATATCAATCGTTAGTGTATTAATATTATTATAGTTGCAAACTAACTATAAAACGTTTTTCATCGAATTACTGTATGCACATATGTATATTCAAACAATATTAACCCTTCGTTAATATATACTGTGGTGCGAATCACCCACAAAATTATTTTAATTCTCTGAAACTCAATTTTCTTTTATTTTGTAGAACAAAAATACAAATGTTTATAAAAATATCTCTCTATTTTTCAATTCCCAATATAGCCTATATTCAATATGCAAAATAAATACTCTTTATCCAAAATCACTTACTAATTTTTTTTCAAAGTATCATATTTGAATAACAATTCTGTAAATTGTTATTCAAATATGATACTTTTAATACTGAATTTTTTAAAAGTTACAATTTTTCAAAGATTTTTCTCTATTCATTGAATTCAAGAATTTTTTTCATAAAAACTATAATGAAATTTCAAAAACTATTTGAATGTATTCTACAGATCTTGAAATTGATCCATTTTTTTATACTGATTGGATTCTTTAAATAAGAATATCAGTTGTTTAAACATTGCTCTGGGTGTGAGTCACCCAGTGTAAAAAAGCGAACCGAAAAAAGAAATGTGTCAATGAAGGATTAAATTGAGGATTATTTAAGGCTCTTTGTGTGTCCATTCATTACGAATTTTTAGACCGATAATGTCAGAAGCGAAGCAACATAATGAAAATTTTAAAGTAAATTTAAATAGGAACGTTCAAAATAAAACTTTTTTAACTATATTAAATATATTAAAATAGAAATATTTTTGAATAAAACAATATTTGTGTTTCATAGAGTATTGCAAAATATCGCGAAAACTCTTCTTTTATTCCGAAATATAATAAAATCGTATTTATCTCAATTTGATAATTGTAATACAGCTTATGCTTTGTTTTTTGGTTAGGTATAATTTAATTTCAAATATATGGTTATTTATTGATTATCAGAATACAAAGGTATATTTTACAACTCTATTCTATTAAAAATATTGTTTTATTAAAAAATACTCACATTTTAATACAGTATATTTTTCTCGCTTTGTCATGATCCAAGATGACTGTACTGAATAGACAGAAGCTTTCAGCTATATAAATTTAAAAAGTTAAGAATTATTATAACTAGGACTTCAAGAGACCTGGATGCGATCGCGTGTGTCTCAAACGAATAATCGATGTATTCGCACTCTGATCCTTCTTCAAGTTTTCAAACTCTCGAATAGATTGCTGAATCACGGTGCAACTTTTTGAGGAGAAAACACGACGCGATACAGAAGGTAGATACAACGAAGTCTTTCGAAATTCTCGATTTCCCAAAATTCCGGAATAGGCCAAGTTACCAAATCGAGATGTTCTCAACGTTTCAAATAAAGATGGCAATGGATTGGAGATATTTGTAGGCGTTTGCAAAATACATAGAGAAGTGTGCGAAAGCTGAATCCGTTGCTTCGTTGTGCTCGAAAGATCTTTCTGCATGTAATTCCAAACTTCTGGAGATTGCGACGAGTCATATTTTCGTGAATATTGATTGTCTTGTAATTTGAACTGATCTCGTGACTCTTGCTGCTTGATTTTTAGTGTTTCTAATTCCAAATTTGCGGAAGACAAAGAATCCAAATTTTTTCCAGTGGTATAAATCAATAAATCATCAATTGACTCTTGCTTGATTGTATGATTAATTTTGGGTACTTGACTTTCTTGAAGAGTGAACATTATTTTTGAACGGCAGTCACCGCAGTGAACATTACCAGATTTTATCATGGTATTGTCATTATACATAAAATCAAAATCATTAGTCTGAATGTTTGGAAGCCTTTTATAGTATTTGTTTCTAGATACTGGATTTCCATCTAATAACTCTTTGTACTTAATGAGAGGTTTCAATGCTTCTGGATGCGTTATTTCCGTATTCACTTTGAAAGGCAAAAAATATGTGAGCGATCGAGAACTGAAGGATGTCGTAGTGATTTCAGATAAAGCCATCCATGTTGTGAAGATTATAGGTTTCGGATTATTGGAAACTGTTGTTAAATTAATTCTTCTGCTCTGACGAGCATTCTCTTGCTTGCAAGAGGAGTTGAGGAAAATTGAAAGACAACGTTTAAATGTATTCGTGGGCGCGTGCGTTTCATGCTAATTTGTGTGTCGTAAAGAAAAATATTATTCTATAAACACAATTGAATATTTTTTTATTTAAAATACTTTTAGTTATTTTTATGTATTTATATTTTATATTAATATTTATTATTTATTTTGCTATCTTTATGTATTTTTCTTCTTCGTAGATTAGTTTTGATCAGATTTTTTTATGTATTATTTTCACGTATTATTTTCAGTATATAATTTATTTTAAAAAATTAAGTACAAATTATCGAAACTTTAGAAATGTTATTATAAGACTTAATATCTTCTTGTTCACATTATTTATAACTAAATTATTAATTTTTTACTAATTGAAGAGAGGTTAATTTTATGGAGTACCTGCAAGGATTTAGTAGGCAGAATATATGATAGATCATGCAATGCCCATATTCTGAATCCATTCATGTTTGTTTTTATTGATATAATATTTAATTAAATTAGTTTAAATTTTGATTTATTTGAAATTTTGAAAGTTTGGAATAATACAGAAAATTTTGTTATAAGTGTCAAAAATGGTTTGAAGTTTTCAACATATCGCTCTAAAAGTGATATTGCATTCAACAATCGACGGTCGATCGGCTACGTAAATATTTAAACATAATAAAATATAATAATAATGCTAATAAAATATCGCAAATCGAAAAATTTGAGAAAATCACATTTTCTGAACATTATTGGACAAGTCGAATATAAGTAATATAAATAAAATATTATTATCGCAAACAAGGACATTGTGTGTGTGATAATATTTATAATCTTTCTTTTAATGATCGAGAGTATCGTTAATATATCAGTTACAGAATTTTTTGACAATAAAACCGCATCATCTGTATTCGCGCCTTTGAAATCGAAAAATCTTATTATGTAGAAAAATCTGATCGGGCGTCGGTCGAATGTGTGTAATACAATATTTGCATTTACTGCAGTTTTTAATGTAAGGTAACATAATGCTCGTCGCGCGAACGAGTTTAATGATCAGCAAACGTGACTCTACGCTTGTTGGCGTTCGCTTTTCTTCGTCCACGAGCCTTGACCTTCTTTGGAAACACGAATTTCAAAGTCTCGAGATGTTCGTTAGATTCCTCTTTTGCAAACTCATTGCCATCTTGTGTGTTATAGTCGGACGTGGGCGGTTGCATTGAACTCCAAAATTGATTCTATATATATATATATATATATATATATATATATATATATACGCAGTTACATTTATTTGCTATTAACTTTTATTAATTTTATTTTATTTGCTATTAACTTTTATTAACTTTATTGTTACGTTTACTTTTAATTACAACTAATAATTAATAAATTATAATTGCAATCTATAATTTGTAAATTCACAAATTTGTACTGCGATTATTATCGTACGAGAACTTTCTTTTACCTTGATACAGAAGATTGCTCTTTATGTATTCATATTTATTATTTACCGAGCACTGAGAGGAAGTTGGGTTCGCATCCTGTTTTGATGATCGCGCGGTACACAAACTTCTATCCAACAGTGTTCGCTCTTGGCTGTTCTCCATTGATCGAAAATTGAGCGAAATGGATCCCACAACTTCGTCTCGTTATTGTCACGCATCTTCGAAATGCACAAGAATTAATCGAATCTTTGTATTTTTTTAATATGATTTAAATTAAATGAATTTATTAAGTCACAATATAAAATTAATGTTGTTCTTACCGATATAGTGTTCTTGAGAGTAGAAAATAGTCTCATTGAGTTTTTAAAAGTAGAAAATAATTTTTGTACAGTATAGATGCTGTTTATGTTCATGTCAACTTTAAATATGTATAATTTGTGTAATAATTCTTTTCTCAGAAAAATTTTAGGTTTTTTGTAACCAAAAAAAGTATTTTGTCATCGCATTTCACATTGTGAAACAGATTACGATCGGTATTTCAGGATGTAAATGTTCATAATGTAAGGAGATATTTTCAACGCAATAAGTGTGATATAAATATGCAGATTTGCAATTGTGAAAGTATAAAGTAATTTCTCACTGACAGAAAAGACTGAAAGTTTTAATACATAATTTTCTTAATTATTTTAATATGACATATAATTTTTTTGTAATTATATGTTTTCTATTCGTCTGCTTATATTCCTAATTAAATATATTGTATACGTGCATTCACATTATCGCGTGTACGCTCTGTCGTTTACGAAGAGCATATTGTTGTAATCAATGTAATCATCGCGTTGCACAGTACTGTCCGTCCAAGTCGATACACCTACGAAGCGTTACTTAATCCATATAAGGGTGTTGGAGAACTTAGATCTTGGTCTACGTCGTTTCCGACCGTATTAACGAGCCAAGTTCCCGTTGTTGACGACTGATACTCGCGGAGGAGTAATTTAATCGTGCACTTCGTTGCAGGCGGTGCAACGTATAGTTAATGAGTAGAATCGGCAAAGCAGTTCGCTAAAGCATAAGTACGACGAAGTTGCACAGACAAGTTATAGGTGTATCAAAAAGGGCAACAAGAGATTGAAAAAAAATCAGCAGTGCTTGCACTTACCCTGTAGTATCTCACCAATACTGATTACATTATATGATCATTAAAAGCAAATTTCTTTCAAATTGACCTCAAGATTAATCGATAAAACGAACAATTTATCTCTAACGGATTTAACTTCGGCGATAATTCTTTAATAAATTCATAGAATCCAATTCATTTAATTTTTACAAATTAATATCGATTATTACGGCTATTATAAATAGCTACAATAATCAATATTAATTTGTAAGAATTAATTGGATGAATTGGATCTATAAATTTATTAAAAAATTATTGTCGAAGTTATGTTCTTTACACGTTCACCCTATCAAAATCGATTCAACAGAATTTATTCTACTCGAGTATATTTCTACGTCTAACTGATTCAGTGCTCGTGATACGCGACGCCAATCAACTTTACTTAATGAATACCGTTCGCGCGAAATGAGTGCATTTCTCCACGGATGCCTCGAATTCGATTAATTCGAAACAAAGTTAAAGTCAGGTGACGTCCAGCCGGCAGCGCGAGCGAGCGCAATCGAGCGAGTGCAAGCGGGTAACGTAATACGGAGTCAGACTACCTGAGCGATCTGACAGCCAGCTATAGGAACAAAATCGGTCGACGCATCCGATCGTCCGGCACAGCTGGGTTTTACGAGGCAACATTAAATTACGAATAAATTTCACATAACACATCGAAGCGTTCCACAAATATATGGTTGAAGAATAATAATGTAATCTGGTATACAAGATAGCGCCTATACCCGCGCAATTAAACGAATGCATCAACGAGTATATCAATAACGAAATTACTAATTAATGTAAATAATATGACAGTAAATTAATATTTCATTATTTGTATATTATGTTGTATATTGTATGTTGTATATATTCAAAGAAATTATAATAAAAAAATAGTATAAGTAGTATTAATTATCAACGTATTTTCTATGTTGCTAAAAATATTATTAGTTGTTATAAAGAATTAAAATATCGACCCATGTTACATATTTCTTTTCATATTCAATAATTAAAATTTTAATTTATAATTTTGCTGGTTGCTAATTTTATCTACCTTAAAATTCAGGTTTAAGTTACTAAAATTATTTTATTACACATTTTGTATAATGCATATAATATATATGCATATTATAATATATTATTACGCAATGACTCGACCGAGAAAAGCGGTTTCATTGGAGCATGCTCTGTGGAAGAGACAAACGTCAGCGGCGAACAGATCGATTATTTGCGTCCATGGAAACCACAGTTGGACCAATGCGAAGAGACTAGTCTCCTTTTTGGACAGGCGCATCTGCCTTTTCCATCCA